>MU834226.1:0-48547 GCA_029204225.1 Diphasiastrum complanatum | reverse complement strand
GGAGAGTGTTCATCCAAGAATGGAGATTGTCAACAATAGGATTGAAAAGAACATTGTTAGTATTGAATATGCACAAGCCTCACAATCACAAATGATTAGGTGTTATGATCTGATCCAAAATAGTTTCTTTTCAGCCTCTGATCTTCAATAGACCTGAAATATGCTTTTGATCCACAAGTTCAACTCACAAAACAAAGGTTAGTAAGATTTGATCAACAAAGCAATGCAAAATCATGCTAGAACTTGATCAAACATCCAAATATCACCAAAAATGGAATACTTACTGTAAATAGAAGCCAACCAGCTCTGATACCATGTGAAAAATACAGATCCTAAGTGGATCTAAACTCCAAGATCATTGGCTTGAATGCTTGCACTCCAAACTACATAAGCTAGGAATTGGCAACACATTCTATGCTACCTAGAATGCAAAGAACTTGATCAAAAAGCATTTATCACAAATGGAAACTTCCATAAACATCAAGTGCGGCCCAAAATAGCATTATACAGTCCATAATACATCAGCCTACCACTTTTGGAAAGCACCTAAGATCATACACAATAGCTTGAAGACAATACACACAACAATGCTCTCAATGGAGGAAGAAACAATGACAATGATCTATTGATCTCAATGAAGCATACAAAAGGTTTCTCCAACCTGTTCTCCACGACTTCCCTACTATTTATGGATGAGGAAGATGACTCTCTCTCCTCTCTCTAGAAGGTACTTGACCCTAGATATTCCCTATATAGGAAAAATAGCTAAAAATGGCTTATATGACCAAAATACATCAAAATGGTCTCATTTTGAAGGGTATGAAGTTTGACACTTCATCATACTAAAAAAATACAGTAAATAAAAACATTGTGGCCTGGTTCACACGTGTGAAACTCCAGAACCAAAACTATTTACAATTTTAGCCAATTTAGGCCTCAAACTAGCTAGGAAATGTTGACAATTTTCACATTTCGCATTTGCGTGTCCATGGCCCATGGCTTAAGTTGTCGAGGTAATTTGTCTGTCGGTGTGCCGCTTCGACTTGCACCGGGACTTGCCTATAGTTTTGTCACAGTTTCCTTGACCTTGTCCCATAATTTTCGACCATTTGTTGCGAGTTGATTTTTCTCTTTGCTGTTTTTTCCATGTATCGCTACTGGTGAGCATACATGGGGTTTCTTCAAGGCAACCGATTCCCTGAAAAACATAGTAGGCAATTTTTTGTATTAACAAATAGTAGTAGAGTACATTAGAAAATTCGCTCGGCCATGTCGGCTAGTATAATTGGGCCAATTCTAAGGCCGTAACCTATTCTATGGGCCATTTCTGAGGCCTCAAAATTTGCTCTAGCCACATTTTGGAGGGTTGGGACCCCTATCTATAGGCAACTATGTGCCGATTTTACCATTAATAGCCGGGTTTTACATGCCAATTTTTGTACAAAATTGTGAAAATCGCTCTAAAAATAGCCCGATTCGTGCGAAAATATCGGCTAACATTGGCGACTTCACTAAGGAGTGTGGTCCCACACGAACGAACTCAAAATGCTCTTGGTGGTGAATTAAGTATAGTGGGCTCAGCACCCTTGTTGGGTGATGCTAACCACCAGGATCTTGTATGGTGTCTTTAATCGCTCTCTTCCCAAAGGCCATTGGTTGATCCCTTAGGATCCATCTGCAACTGGTTGGTCTTCACTGCAACATCTTCAAATAAGCTGGTGTCTTCATACCTGCATTAAAACCCACCCGTGACCTATATGGCAAATGCTTCCACACCATCAGATTTAAAGGAATGCCCATTTTTCAGACCCATGCATGGAGGGATATGCAAATGCACTTCTCAGTGTTATTGGTGGGATGACATGGATGCAAGTCACCAGTACTGTGTCTAATATTGTGTGATTGATGTGTGTACATGCATCACAAATCTACCAATTTCAACGAGATGTGATTAACAGATCTAGACTTATGAAGATTTTATCATTTAATCTTTATTTCTAATTTGAATCACTAGGAGATCTATGAAGAATAGATTGTACACTACCCATCAAGAATTTACACAGATATTGAAGACTATAGTTGCACTCGTAATACCATTGTGTCTCTCAAATAACACACTTCATCATAATGGATCTACATGAAAATATCAAGTCTAAGTTGTTGGGATCTTTTGATTGAATCTAAATTGTGTGATCCACTCATTGATGTCCACTATAAATGAGACCTATGCATGGAATATGAATAATGAGCTAGAGGAGATCTAGCTCATTATTGGTGGGTGCAAATGATTCTGACTCCTGGATCATCTGATTCCTACACTTCGACAAAGGTTAGTGCATACAACAACAAACTCCATAACTTTTTTTTTTCATAACATACATAATGGAAACAAAATTCACCAAACAGCAAGATTAACAAAGCAGAGAAATGAACAAATGAAAATAAAACATAAAGTCCTTATTTTCCCTTATCCCATAGGTAAAATCAAGGGATAAGGGTGGATTTCCATCACATTGCCTACCCAACATCAATCGTGTTATCTGGGTATTACATTTTCTACCTTAGGTCTATCATGATGTATAGAAATTGGGGGGCTAAAGGAGCTACAGATCTCTCGTTTGATGCATGTGATTCTCATGTATATCTGGACTCCATAATAAAAATGAGAGATCCGTACATGTAGCTTGAATATTATTCCAGCAACATATCATAGATTTTCCTCACCTTTGGTCCTATCCATGGTTGGGTATTTCTTACTTTACCTTAATAAATCCATACTCGAAATCTTCATTTTCAACTTCAGAATCATAGCCCGACAGTCATCCACCCAATAGAGAGTATCAACTAGCATCTCGTGGGTCCTTGGGTAGGGTTTTGGTACTTAGTCTCACCATTGTGTATCAACGTACTCATGCTCACCATGGTCACTGATGTTGAATAGGTCATGTTCTTTATCGAAAGTCATGGAATCTGGATCACGTTTCTCATAGGGTCGGTCCCCACTGGTCTTCTATTTCATCCCAATTTGAGCTACCATTTATGTTGCCCTCGTCTGGAGGTACAACATCAATTGGCTTGATTGCTAAATATTGCTGTGTATTATTCTCTCAGACGTAGTGGACTTCCCAAGATCACAGCCCTGCCAATCAGCTCTCTTTCCATCCACTCTTCTCTAGGGGGGTCTGTGTGTAACTCAATATTGGGTATCTGCAGTACTCGCCCTAGAGCTCCTAGGTATGAGTGTTGCTTTCTGAGTGTGTTAGGGGCCTCTTGTTCGATTGGTCTCTATCTCGTCCTATCCTGAGGGGTTACTTTGAGGTCTATAGGTGGTAAATCTCTATAAATCTCAATGTTGGATATCATTAATAATTTAGCTTCACCATTGGGTGGAAACCGACTTTATAATTTCCATTGGTTGGTTTAGCTTTTGAAGAACAACCGACCCTATCCATTGTTTGTCTTTCTTTCTCATTGGTGGGGGTAGTCTAAGCAACTGCCACAAAGTTACTTCTATGTTCAGATCTTGAAATTTTTGTAGGTCTACACTTCCTACGCTACTACTTAAACACACCCCTTTTCTCCGGTGGTGTATTTTTGCTTTGGTTCTTGCGGCTCTAGGCGATAGCCAAGTATTGGCGATTTCCTTTCCCAAGCAGATCCCTAGGGGGTCATTTTCCAATCATTTTTTCCTAGATACTTTATCAGTGTCTAATGAAGATTTTGCCCCCTCTTGTCTCCAAATTATAGAAAATGAGTGATTTTTTATGTTTCTTTGATTTTTTTTGAAATCCAAATGGGTCTTAAAAATGATGTATTGTCTATCTTTCCTTGCTCATCAATCTCAAGTGATTACAAGCAAGAAATCCACACAAAATCATGAAAATCTCCCAAAACTAACTCTAAAAAATGCAATTATAATACTATCATTGTGAAAAAATATGAATCACTAAGATCCAAATTTGTCCTCTTGATGTTTGGTATGAAAGTCAACACAATCTACACATTTGCATCATAGAAAAATCAGCATCTACTCAATGAAAGAGATACAAACTCAATAAGAACTTGATCAAACATCAAACATAAGATGAAATGAAGTTGTTGTTCATACAAAAATAGTATGGTACTATATTTCACATGTGTGGATCCGAATGTAGGATAATATGAGCATTCTACACACAAGATTGCAAGATATCACCAATATAGTGCACCAATGGATAGATGAACCCAAGAGCATGTATAAGCATGAAATGGAGAGAGAGAGAGAGAGAGAGAGAGAGAGAGAGAGAGGAGAGAGGAGAGAGAGAGAGAGAGAGAGAGAGAGAGAGAGAGGAGAGAGAGAGAGAGAGAGAGAGAGAGAGAGAGAGAGAGAGAGAGAGAGAGAGAGAGAGAGAGAGAGAAAAGCTTCTCTTCCCACGTGTATATAGCCATATATAGCATATCCATGTCTTATTAATGATATTGGTTTTCCTCCTTATCAAAAACCCTACCAATAATGTGGACTAGATTCAATGTCTCCAACATTCAAATTTGAATATACAAAACTCAACCTTCTACTATTTTCCTCACCTTCTAAAAGTGTTAATTTCAATACATTTGAACTAAAATAACTTTAAAATGACAATATCTAAGTCTAATATAAAAATTGGCCTCAATTGCCAAATAAAACAAATTTGACCAAATTTGACTTAACTAGTTGAAATCTCTCACACTTTCTCTTCAACTAGTTTTAGCATAGACTTTGAAAATACTCCAAGTGAAGTTCCTATGCTTCATAAACAAGTCTTTTTCCAATTCTTTGGTGAAGATATCAGCTGCACATTCCCTTGAAGAAACATGTTGAAGCTCCACCTCCTATGCCATGGCTTGCTCGCTCACAAATTGATATGCCATCTCAATATGCTTGCTCCTAGCATAGTTTTGACCATAGAACTTTGATCCACTTTAGAATGATCTCCATCCAAAGTATAGGACCTCCTTTCTAAGGTTTTAAAGTAGCTTCCATAATTGATATAGAGAATAGTGTCCACTATTCTTACATCAATTTTACATGTCAAGATGTGAATAGAACATGAAGAACCAAATAGAATGTAAATGAGATGATTCCTCCATGCTATTAACTTTGAACTTTCAAGAAAACTATAACAATCAAACAATAAATGTGAGTGATTGTTGAAATTAAGTCCACAATTGTCTCCTTGGTGAATGACTAATTTCTATTTCAAGATTCTTCCTACACGTCTATTGATCGTTGATCTAGGGTCAGGTGAAACCAACTTTGGTTCTACGTCTACTCATCCTGATTACCTGCAGGAATCATAACTTAGACAGCCAAATTATCTGAAGAACGTCTACAACGGGCTTCCGGCTGATCTCCAGCAAAGAGTAACCAATCCTATCATATTTCATGTTCAAATGTTAAGTTCAATTATTGAAGATCATTGAAGACTTGGCCATCTTCAAAGACTTCCACGAACTAGAATTTAGATCAACTCTACAAAAATACACTAAGTGTCACAACAGTCTATAGAAATACACACTGTGTCAAACTATATTTTTAACAGTGTCGGTTTTTTTTTAAATGCAAAGTGTCGGCTTTTCTCGAATACGACAATGTTGGCCTTTTTCGAAATGATACACTTCAGCATAGTTCAACAGTTCAACTATTTTCAACATTGTCAAGTTTAAAATCAAATCTTCTTCATCAGAACCATCATCTGAGTGTAGTCCAGATCTTGATCCTCCTAGTCCTCCTAGTTCACCACCTGATAATGTGGCGAACACAGCGCCATCCACATCTACCAAAATCAGATACGATTTTTTTTAAGGGATCATTGTCTGAAGATGCGGACAGTTATTTGTCCCAGTTTAAATATATTACTATAGAAAATAAAGAACATACAAACAAGGACAAAGTTAGAATTTTGTCAAGTCTTCTACGAAAGCAAGCTAGGATTTGGTACAGTCAATTCATACTGAAAACGGTTAATACTTGGAACGCTTTAAAAGAAACATTCCTTAAGCAGTTTAGGGAGATAGGATACTCCACTAGATTGTTGGCACGGCTTAATTCTATTGAGAAAAACCGAAGGAATCACTTAGAAAGTATACTCGTAGAGTTAACAAATTAATAGGGAAATTAGGAGCCCAATATCTGGTTCCTATGCAACACGAATGGTTCTTGGGCAGCTTGTCTAAGAAAATGCATTGTTATTGTCGACAGGGATTGATGACCTCCTTGGAAAATGTCATTGCCTCTGCCAAAAATTATGAAACTTCTCAAACTTCTCGAAGACGGAAGAATGAGAGAAAAAATAGCAAAAAGCATAAATCGAAACGTACAGAAGAATCTGAATCATCTATTGAGTCTGAATCGGAATCTGATTCAGCAGATGAGGAAGAGTCTTCAGATTATTCATCTTATTCTTCTTCATCAGAATAAGAATCTTCTTATATGAAATCAAAGAGTAGGAATTTAGATAGAAAGAAAGAATGGAGAAATCCGAAAGATGGATCCATTAAGGAAGAGTGTTGAGATATTAGCAAAAGAAATGAGTGATTTAAAAGTCCAGATGTCTGACATTAAAGCCAAATGGAAAAAAAGTGAAGCTTAACGCCAATGTTTGGTGTACCACTTGTGGGAAGGAAGATCATTCTAAGACTAACTGTCCCAGTTTACAGACTAACTATTTAGAAGAGGAATTATTCCTCTGTCCAGTTAATAATCATGAGGAGGTAGCTTGTACTGCAACTCCTAACCAACAGAACATTATATTAAAACCACGTACTGGTCAATAGTACACCATTTTGCGTAGAGGAGGGACAAGAGATTCCACTCCTCCACCCAAAGTAAGGGATTCATGCTACAATTGCGGAGCCCCTGGTCACTATTCGCCTGATTGCCCTGAACCCAAGAGGTTAGTAGAATATGTGCCGCTCTGTGCTAACTGTAAAGGCAAAGGGCATGTCACTGCTGAATGTCCTCAGCCACAACAACCGCGGTCTAAATCGAGGTTTGTAAACTCGCCTAGAGAAGATGAGCTTCGGCCATCTAAAACTAACACTGACATGGTAGTCCAAAGGATAGAAGTAGAGTCCGAATCACAAGATCAAGACCATCAATGGCCTGATTTAGATATAGAGATAAATAAAGTAACTACTAGAAGTAGTAAAGATTCTTCAACTCTTAAAGATAAGAAGAAAACTAAGAAGACAAAATCTGCGAAATCCACAAAAAATGCAACAATAAAAGCGAAAGTCATAAAACAGCCAGTAGAAATTTATAATAGTAAAGAATTAGACTTTGATAGGCCTACTGAAAAACATTATGATGTTGATATTAGTTCGAAAGCTAAAAAGCTTCTAGATGAAGAAACCAGAAAAGTTAAAAAAATAACATTCTCAGGTCCAGTTATAAGTAGCAAGATACCTAGAGAACTATCACCACTTAGACATCGTTCATATGATATAGTGGAAGACCTTGTCTCCAGAATGTCCAATATAACTTTTAAACAGTTACTAGATGATAATCAGTATTATCAGACAGAAGTTAAGCAATTTTTGCAAAGGAAAAAGAAAAGAAAAACAAAATTACCAGTAGTCAATGTAGGACTAGTTAACTACGG
Source organism: Diphasiastrum complanatum (assembly GCA_029204225.1). NCBI lineage: Eukaryota > Viridiplantae > Streptophyta > Lycopodiopsida > Lycopodiales > Lycopodiaceae > Diphasiastrum > Diphasiastrum complanatum. The sequence continues at coordinate 40,925 of MU834226.1, read as the reverse complement.
TGATGAAGGTCAACCCTAGATTTAGGTAGTAATAAATGGCTGCATTTTAGATAGTGTGCCCATAGATTCTGGATCTAGTGTAAATATAATGACTGAAGAAACAACATATGAGTTGTTAAAAATATCACTTCCAACTTGATGTACTTTGTAGATCTTAAGATAATTGATCTTGATAGGATCTCACACGTGTGGAGTCTATTCCCACGTGTGAAAGAATGTACATAAGTCACTTTTATAAAGTTAGATTGATTTTAGCTACTTCTACACTAGTGTGAAATTGACCTTTGAGTAGAATCTTGAAATTGGTCAAATTGGTCAAACTTTATGTAAATAGATTGGACTTCCATGTGAATGAGTTATTACTCACACACGTCAAGATACCATTCACATGTGTGGATAAGCTTCTAGATGATAAGATAGGAAGATTCCATTAGATCTTATTTTATAGAGAATATTCCTATAAATGTGGAAGCCTTGTTTTTTGTTTTCTAGCCAAAGAGAATAGTCAACTTTGTGAAATGAGCACATATGGCTCCCATTGGTGGATCTGGATGACTAGGCACTCTTCACACGTGTGAAATCTTTCTAGATAGTACACAGCTCGTGGATTTACTTGATCTATAAAGGGATCAATCAAATCAATGAGAAGTTGACGTGACATTGGCAATTTCTAGTCTTGCTTGCATTTTCCACATTTGTCTTGTGTTTTTGTGATTGAAATGCATTTATAAGCTTGAGTACTTTACTCTCTATAAACAGGTCGTACAGGTACTGTCCTCCACACGTGTGAGGCCACTCATCCAAGTTTTTAATCATTTGATCCATTGCTCTTGCTTAAATCATAGTATAAAGCATCTAGATCAAGATCTAACACCTAGAACTTGATAGATCTTTGGATTAAGCAATCAATAACTCTTAATGATTGATAAGTACAATCATAATTGTCCCCCTTTTTCTTTGAAAATTGACATGGTATCAGAGCCAAGTCTAAGAGTGATCTAAATGATTAATAGTTCTTGTGAAATCATAGACAAATTGTTGTTTTTGAGTTGTACTTGAGAGGGCGAGTTCAAGGAGAGAGGTATCATCATTATTTTTGGTCAAGCTCGATTTGTGGGCTGCTGAAGTACAATCCACACATGTGAAACCGTACACCAACCTTCAAATTAATTTCCTTTAATGTTTTTGACCCAAAAATGTGCATATTAGTCCAAAATTCAAGGTTTTTGGTGCATTGTCTAGATCTAGGTTCAATCTATTGAATGCTAATGATTAAATAGTGATTTGAATCACTAAAGAAATTCATTTTGAAGCATTAGATCAGATCTATAAGGCTGATTTGTTCAGATCTTAAGTGTGTGTGAAATATCAAACAAAATTGTAATAGAATCATTTTTTTGGAGGAGTGATTTGCTAGGATATTTGAAGTAGATCTATTATACCATCATCCAAGTTGAATTAGAATTTATTGGGCCGAGATTAAAAACTTCTTGAAAAGCTAGAAATCTATCTTAGATCACTCTTTATCAAGAGATCTTTGTGCATCTCATAGGCTTCCATTCACAATGTCATCTATGGGTGGATATATGTTAGAATCTAGTGAGAAAGTAACTTCCACAAACTATTCCATTTGGAAAGTGAGGATGGAATCACTACTTGTGGTTCATGACCTCTTTGATATTGTTTTAGGAGTTGAGGAAGAGCCTCAAGCTGCCCAAGAACAACTAAAATACAAGAAGAGGGTTAGATTAGCCCTACATTACTTAAAGTTGAACGTAAGCAATGATCTCTTGAAGGAGGTGGCTTCTTGTACCTCATCAAAAGAGGCTTGGGATTCACTAAAGAACATTTATGAATCCAATAACACTTCAAGAGTGCTTATGCTAAGAAACTATATTCTTGCAAAGCACGAGGGGAAGTGGAGAAAATGGACAAGAATATGTCCTAAGGATAAAATCTTTGAACAAAGAATTGGGATCTATAGGAGAGAACATCCAAGACAATGAACTAGTACAAGTAATTTTGAATGGATTAGGAGATGAGTTCTCTAATCTAGTTCAATCTTTTGCTATTCAAAACCAACTTCCATCAATTGATAAATTGCATAATGTTCTTGTGGCCGAGGAGAGTAGGCTTCTACACCTCAAAACAAGAATGGGGTCCTTGTCACTACATAATGGTGATGAGAAAGCAAACTTCACATCCAAAGGAAAAAAGAAGACTCATCCTTTCAAGAAGATCCAAGGCAGGGAGGCCGAGGCAAATGATGGAGGATCTACCTTCAAAGGGAAGCAAAAGAACAAAGCCAAGCTAAAGTGTTTCTTTTGTGGGAAGAAAGGACACTTTGCTTCTGAATGTTATAAGAAGAAGAATGCACAAGGGAGTGAAGATCAAGGCAATCTTGCACAAGGGGAGGATGAAGAGGATGGCTTCAACACATCCTTGATGGTAGCATCTACACCAAGAGACATGGTGGATTGATAGTGGGGCTAGTTCCCACATGTCATTCAACAAGCATTATTTTTCTACTCTACTTTCTTGTAATGATTCTAAGAAGTCAACCTACACTGTTAGTGATCAAGAATGTAAGATAGATGGCATAGGATCTATTCCATTATGCTTAGGATCATCTAAGAGAATAGATCTTGATAATGTTTTGTATGTTCCATCCATTACAAAAAACTTGCTTAGTGTTGGTCAATTAATGGACAATGGACTAGATGTACATTTCAAGAATGGAGTGTGTTCCGTCTTGAAAAGTGATAATTGCATAGCTAGTGGCATTAAGAAAGGAAGGCACTTTAAGTTGGATGCTAATGTGGCTATTGAAAGTGTGAATATGGTTAGGGAGGAGTTGACTCAAGTGGAGCATTGGCACAAAAGATTGGGCCATCCTAATTGTCAATCAATAGAATCCATGGCATCAAAAGAGCTAGCTCTTGGCCTACCAAAAGCTTTCAAGAAGTGTGACAAAGTGTGTGAGGCATGTGGCCTTGCAAAGTCACACAAGAGATCTTTAACAAGATCTACCTCACCTTTGGATCTTATCCATTTGAATGTACATGCTTTTTCTCATGAAAGTAATGGAGGTGTTTTAATGTATGTGACTTTTATAGATGATTGTACTAGATACACTTGGATTGAATTATTGCCTAGGAAAAGCCTTGTATATGAAGCTTTTGTAAAGTTTAAGTCTCTAGTGGAAAAGCAACTTAGTTCTTGCATTAAAGTTCTAAGATGTGATAATGGAGGAGAGTATATCTCCAACAAGATGAGAGACTTTTGTGAGATCAATGGCATAAAGAGAGAGCTCACTTGTCCCTATACCCCAACAAAATGGGGTGGCCGAGAGAAAATACCCATCTCTTTTTGTTGGGAGGCCATAACTTGTGCTAATTACTTATGTAATAGGCTTCCTAGTAGTGCTATTGGTGGGATCTCACCATTTCAAGCTTTGTTTGGCAATAAGCCCAATGTAAAAGATTTTAAACTGTTTGGATGTATATATTATGTCCACATTCCTCTAGAACCTAGAAGGAAAGAAGATGCAACTTCCTTCAAAGAAATATTTGTAGGCTATAGTGAAAATAGCAAAGGATATAGGATATTAGATCCTATTTCTAGCAAAGTAAAAGTTAGCAAGGATGTCTTATTTGATGAATCTAAAAGTTACAAGTTGTAGTGGGTTTCTTTTCTGCCTAACCTCAATCCAAGATCTAATCAATCTAGCATCAAAGAGACAAAGTTAGTTGTCACGTGTAGATTCGTTCCCATGAGAGCGATAGTATAATTCAGATTTCAGCATGAATGGAAGATCCAAATCTAACTCTAACATCCATTAACCCTAAGCATTAACACTACATCCACTAACACTAGATCCACAACAAAGATAGCCTACTCTTTCTCTCTCTCCTTTTCTCTCTCACAAAAAGTATAATAACATGCAATCCCAATAACAATCAGATCCAACAATTAGCAAAATCTAAATATGCATGAGAGATGGAGGAAAATTAATAGAGCAAGGACATTCATCAATCCATTTCACAAGAGAACCAATTTGCTTTATTGAAATGAGGAAATGAACATGTGCAGGAACTCGAGTTGGTCCGTTCTTATAGTAGAGAGGAGGACCCTGGCCTCTGAATCCTATTGGTCCATTTCTGCCTCCCTAATTATTCAAATTTAAAAAAGAGTGAGAAACATCCAAATTGGAGGGAAACTCAAATTTATTTACTAACTTGACATTTAGGCCCTGCAACATTAAAAGTCCCGCAAAAAGGCCTAAGGTCCTTTTATTGACTTGTAACTAATCAAATAACTATGTGATCATCGGGTTGGACTTACACACGCAGGGTGCCAAATTCCTCTTACTTATTAACTAGGGTTAGGATTGCCTTGGGATTCGCAAACCCTCCAACAGTATCCCCCACCAAAACTGGTGGCGGTCCCACGACACTTGCAAGATGCAGTTATTGGGAACTTTTATTGGCTTCGTGACAAATCTTTATTAAATAGTACTGCACCTTCTCCATAAAGTCGAGTCGGATAGTATTAAAATTCAAATTATGTGGCAAAAAACAACGATGAGCTCCTGCAATCCACTTTGAGGTTGTCCATGACGTGAAGCGAGATTCCCAGGAGCCTCCCATCATTGCTACACAAAAATATAGACGAGCAACCGGCAGCTGATCCTTGATATTCTCTGAGGCCATTGGCTTATTTGGATCGAATGCTAGAGGAGGAAGGCAATCATCCCATTTGGTTGCCACTGATGTCAACAAAGTTAAATCTTTTGCAACCATCGTTGATTGTTGCACTGTCGGATCAGGAGAGTGGATATACTCCCGCTGGTACGCTTGTAATGCCTGGTGGAAATACACTGATATCGTCCATATGTATGGCTGATGGATGATTGGCCAATTGGACGTATGGATTGTGATTTTGTCTATAGCCAATCCCAACTCCTTCCATTTATTTCTTTGCGGCATTGGTACATAATACGGATCTACCCGCAATTGGCGAGGGCTGGCTACATAACTCCTAATAGATTTCGGAGTTTTCTCAAAAATGGTAACTCTCCATGCCAGCTGCTCTCCCAATGCGGGTATTTTGTCCACTTCTTTGTCAGCCTCTATCTCTGAGGTCTTGAACTTAAGGACCCAACCACCACGCGAGGACTCATGTGGATGTTGCGCTAGAAAACTCTGAATCTGGTCCTCGACGCTGATGGGCCTTCCGAATAACGGTGTGGTCCTTGATGAAGATGGACCTGGTTGCATTGCCTGTGGAATTGGGTGTTGTTCTTTCACATCTAGAGCTCTCCCCTAGTCCATACCCGAATCCATCCTTGTATCCATTGGTATTGCAGTTTGGTGCAAAGGGGAGAATTGTGCATGACCAAAACTGGGATTTGTGGTCCGACTTCCAACACCTGAGTGGCTGCTTTTTCATAGTCACTGATAGTTGCTTTTGCCTTTGCCAACTCAGTTGAAGCTACTCCTTTGAACCTGTCAAAGCGGCTTTGGAATCCTTGAAGGGCCACTTTGTAAGTTTCCACTTTTTTGAACAAATACGCGAGCTCCGTCGAAGTTACCGGATGATCTGATATTTGCATCTAAAGATACGCATCACACTCAAGGGTTGTCACATCCAATTCATCTTGGAGAAGTGTGCGATCCTGCTCCGCCATCTGCAGTTGACCTTGTAGGAGCTACACTTGTTGCTTTGTATCCTACACTGCCTTGTCCACCTGATCTTGTGCGGTTGTCAGGGCATTCTACAGGAGTTGACGTATCCTTTGAGGCAATCAGCTTGTTGTTGTGCCATCTTCTTTTCAACATCAGATTTTTCTTCGTGCTGCTTGGCAATCTTCAATTCTCGATCCAACTGAACAATCTTCTAGCTGATAAGAGTATTTTCAGATCCCAAAATTCTCTACTCCATTTTTTTTTCTTGTCAAGCATAGACTGGATCACTTGCGCAAGGCTTGAGACCAAACCGAGAGCATTACCAGAATCTACTATCGTGGAGGCGACAACAATAGTAGGACCTGATGGTACTGTCCTTGGTTGGCATGAGACAGATGCCGATAATTCTTCTTCTTCAAAAACATCTTTCTCTTAAAAACCCTCAGGCACTGTGGCGTCGAACTGCTTCGGTGATTTCACAGCTTGTTCGACCTGAAGTGTGGCTGGGGCGGCTTCATCTTGAGGTTGCTGGCATGAATCTTCAACACCAACAATAGTATCATGGATTTGTTCAAATTCTCTTCTAGGGGATTGAAGTTCAAAGGGTGCAGGGCTTTGGGGCATTTCAAAAACTTCGGAGGCCCCAAGGGAGTCAGAATCATCAAACATATCCATAAAGTATTGTGTGTTTGGTGAAATAGCTTCGGTGTGCAACAGTTCGCTTCTAGTTCTTTGTTGTCTCTTCTAGTGGCCTCCCACCTTGAAAACAAAATCCATGGCTTCCACCTGGATTCTGTGCTTTTGGTTTATGAAGAAGAACTGGCCAAGTCATCCCACCAGGCCTCCAGTTCACATAGTCGACGTCATCCATGTAGTGAGATCGTCATTCCTGACTCGCCTTTCGCATCACGACGTCGTACTAGGCATACATCGTTAGCTGCACTTCTTGTCCCTGCTGCTACTCGCACTGAACTTCCTATTATCCCCGCCTCTGATGCTTCCCTTGCCTCTGCTTCCACTCAAGTATAGTCTGTGACTATTGGGGCTACCGTTTCCATCACAACTGCCCCAGGCTACCTCACCTCTTGGTATTACTCTTAATAGTTCATTTGAGCTCACCTGAAACAGTCTTGAACCAGTTATATGGTTTAAGAGAGGCCTTGGCTATCTTGGAATAGGACTCAACTATCCTATGTAGGATCTGAGAAGTGATGCGGTCTTTCCTGAGGTTGCCAACCATCAGAAAGTTATTGAGGAGCTGGGCATCAGCGTGTATGGCAGGCTCAGTAATGGCATCGAGGAGATAGCTGTCGTTGGTCCAATGCAGATCATTTGTTAGGTCAATGTAAGGCTTAATAGCCTGTTTGGCCTGTTTATGGTTGGGTGAGGCATGGGTACCAGACGCTATACCTATGGCAGCAAGGGCGGCCTCAGTCATGCGCACCTTGTGTGTGGCTCCCTGAAAGGTGATATAAAACTTGGATTTCTCTTCCTTCCACGTACTGAAGGCAAGAGCAATGAAATCCATGTTGATTCTCCCAGAAAAGACTCTCTCATGAATACCCATTGCAGTAAGCAGAGGCTCCGCAAGGGTCATCCACTGAGTGACCATGCTTGTGCTAGGAAGTATCATGATATTTGTTGCAGATGGGACATCACGATGGATAGTATAACGAGGAAATTGGGATGTATCTGTGGAAGACATGATGAACTATATCAGAAAACAGTTTAGAAAGTTTGGAAGGCTTTGATCACGGGAAAAATTTGCAAGAGCTTCGCTAGCACTAGTGAGGAATGAATCGAATTCAGCCAACTTATAGGTGAATTTGGAGGGTCCATTACACTGGATACTAGTTTGGATGATCAGTTCTATCTGTAGAGAAGTGTCCTCCGCCCATGCCATCATGTGAAAACATGACTAAATCTGGGATTTCGTGCGGTAAAACATATCTACATAGAATATTGTCTGATCCACGACGATACAATTGTCCTGCAATCAATTGATAAGGTTGAGCCTTATGAATCAATTGTCTCTTCTGTACTTTTGTCAAAGAGTCATTCGGTTGTCCTAGCATCAGGTACTCAACAATATCCGCTGCCCATTCAGGTACTGCTTCTACATAGACCAATGCAGCATCTGGTAATTTATCATCCACTTCAGTATTAACTGGTGCAGATTCAATTCGCGAAACGTGACCAGATAGATAATGTTGCTTGCCCTTTCGAACCACAATTCGAAAGTCAAATTTAGTCAATAATAGTAACCATCTTGCAATACGTCCAGTATTGCATGTCTTGTTTACCAAATAAAGTAACGGTTGGTGATCCGTATAAAATGAGGTAGTGAAAAAATTTTCGAACAAAAAAAAATCATGGCCAACCCTTCATGTTCTGTTGTTGAATAATTCTTCTTCGGATCTGTAAGCTGTCTGCTTGCAAATCGTATAGGATAGTTTTTCTTATAATCACCTGGCTACGTCAAAACTGATCCAATGGCGTACTTTGAGGCATCCGTGTGAACATTCAATCATCCAATCTAGAGAACGCAATATTGGTGCTGAAGTTAATGCTTTTTTTAGTTTTTCAAAGGCTTCCAACGCCTCTACTGTCCAAATAGAAACAATAGTCAGTTTGTATATAGGTTTTGCTAAATCCGCAAAGAAGATAATAAATATTCGATAGTAGTTTGCATGACCCATAAACACATAAACTCCACGAATCGTTGTTGGGGATGGCAATTCCACAATAATCTTGATATTAGAATAATCTGTGGCAATACCATGTCTCGATATCACATGCCCAAGCACAACTCCATTGGAAACCCATATTTGGCATTTTTTTGGATTTAGAGAAATTTGATATTTGCGACATCTTTCAAATACTTTCTCCGATCGATCCAGGTGGTCTGTATCTGTACTATGGACCCCCAAGTCATCCAAGTATATTTCAAGGAATTTCTATAGATAATCTATAAAAGCAAATTGCATTACTCTTTGGAACGAACTTGGTGCATTACAGAGTCCAAACAACATTACTTTGTAAGCATAGGTGCCCCATTATGTTGCAAAAGTTGTTTTGTGGCGATCGGCAGGTGCAATCTTAACTTGTTGTAACCACTAAATCCATCCAGGAAACTATAAGCTTCCGCTCCAGCAAGGCGATCCAAAATGCTTTCAGTAAAAGGTAACGGAAAGTGATCCTTCCACGTCACTTTGTTCAAAGCCTTGAGATTCACACATATTCTCAATTTCTCATTCTTCTTAGGAACAATGACAATCGGTGAGATCCATTCGGTATGATCGATCTCATAAATGAAATCAGCATCAAGACATCTCTGAAGTTCTTTCTTTATCAGGTCCGCAACATTAGGATTACAGCGATAGAATTTTGTAACCTTTGGAACTGCATCAGATACTAAAGGTATGGTATGTTCAATAATTGACCTTGGGATACCCTTTGGATCTCAATAAGTCCATACAAAGCGATCTTAATACTTAATAAGTAACAAGCTGAGTGCTTGATACTGTTCAGGATTAAGTTGTGACCCAACTTGTACAATCTTTTGTGGTTCTCTTGGCTCAGCAAGATTCATTGGTTGTGTCCTAGCTGGGCCATCACAAACATCTTTTGAGTCTGACACGTGTCCTTCAGGTTCATGATGTGCTTCAGGTAACATGATAACCACATCATCCAATGCATAACGTTTAAAATGTTTAGGCATATCATGTTGGACCACATCTGCTTGGTCCTTCTTAAAAGGATTTGTCTTGGATCTTCGCTTAGCTTTCTTAGCAGGAATTGATCGTGGAGGTGATGACTTTCGAGATGACGATATCTTGCTAGAATTTTGACTTGTAGAATCATCCTCGACTTTTCTTTTGCCTTTATCCAATAAGGGTGGCACATTTGCTGAATCAATCTTTTGAGGAAGATTTTTGTATTTCAGGACCGTATTATAATGTTGCTTGGCTTGTTTCTTCGTCATTGACCATGTGATTATGTCTTCCTTCAATATACTGCTTTGGCCGGTTTTATTGTTGGTTCATCAGGAACATTATGCACTCCAAATCTGGTCAGATTGATATGATTGAGAATCTGCTCATCCATAAGTTCTGCATTGTCATCATAAGTCAAGGCATGACTCACAGGAATGAGGTCATCTTCAATCGGATCTGGTATAGGTTCCATTGATATCCAAGCTACATTCAGCACATTCAATGTAAAAGTGATTGGTGTATCCAAGGTTTGATCCAATAATGAAATTTGGCTCAAATCTGACTGATTATCTTGTTGACACATATATCCTGCTGTACAATCAATCGTTGCAAGAGCTTCATTCTAGTTGGCAGTATCCGTTTGAGAATCTTAATGGACTCCCAAATTTTTCTCTGGTCGGTCACAAGTATGATCCGTTGTTGATGAATCATCATCCTCTTTTTGAACCATTGGTTTGATAGTCCAAGTTGCAGGATCAACTTTGACTGCACGTTCACAATTTTCAAAAGTGAGTTTTTTGGTACCCCAGTTATGAATTACTTGCGCAACTCGTAACCATGGATGTTAGATGTTCTAATAGGACTCGGTAGACATTTGGTGCTTCTGGTAAATCCATTACTACGAAAGTAATGACAAATGGTACTCCCACAATTCTGACAGGTATATCTTCAACTATTCCTCGCGGACGAACTGTCGTTTGATCAACTAGCTTAATAGCAAAAGTCGTAGGCTTGATCTTTGTAAGGCCCCATTTTGCACATAGCTTTGTAGAAATCAGGTTAATCCTGAACTGCCATCTATCACAGCTATTTCCTTAGGAAATTGTCTATGCTGTATCGGTAGAGTGATATTTTTTTGTTCACTTTTCCAAGCGGCTCCGACATGGAGTACTTCATTAGATTCTTCAAATCTAGCACAAAAAAGTGGCTCTTGATGGACTTCTGGTTCTGCTTGAGCTAACTTTTGCACTAAGACTTCTTTTGCTTTTCGGACCAACTTAGGAACTCTCCCAATGAAATATTGATCTTGCTAGATAAAATATTCATAAGCAGTTTTGTTTGTGGTGCTTCCGGTTCAGTCATCTTGAAGGGTTCTTCATGATGATGCAACTGATCATTCATATATGTACGTGAATTTCTTGGTGGTTGCAATGGTGAAGAACGAATTTCGGTTGTTGCTTTGGTAGCTTCAAGCTCCTCTTCTTCTTGCAGGTTTATAATCCACTGTCTTATATCCTGATATCTCTTTTTTTCTAAATGAAGATTTGGATAGACTCCAGATGTAATGGTATAGAATCAGCAGGTACTGGATCCGCTAGTAGTTCTTTCTGCTTCTGTGCTCTGGTGAACACCATCAAGGGTACACTTGATTTATTCTAAGCTACTGGTATATGCTTGATTGTTATCAAATTCATAGGAGTTGTAGCTAGTGGTGGCTTCGGTCTTGCTAGACAGTCTTTATAGCAATGCCCATAACCACAGTCACGACATAATGGTACAAATTTTTCTTTATTTGAACATTCTGCAACTCTGTGATTTTCTCCACATGCAAAGCATCCGAGTGGTGCTCTGGTCCAATTTCTAAAAGCCTGTTCTTGCGTGGCAGCATAAATAGCATACTGTTCTGAAGATCCACCTTTTTGATCATTACCATAGTTCCATTGCTCGACACTTCTGTACAGTTCTGGTTCCATCAAATTGGCAGGAGGAGTGGAGTGCTTTGGTGGGGCAGGTAAGGCTAAACGTTCCGGGTATCCAAGAGCAGATTGTCGAGGTCTAGTTGCTGGATTTCCTCCATACTGTGGTTCTCGATATCCCATTTGGGCATACCGCTACTGAATTAATCGAGCATTGAAGTTGCAAAAAGCAGTCTCATGGTCAGGCAAATTACACAAATGGCATACACTGATTTCCATTCGTTTTTTCAATTGAGGACACTCATTCACTGTGTGACTTCCTATACAAATAGAACACTAGATATTTTTTCTGGTAGAAAAAGTCTTCGCAAACTTTTTAGGTTCCTTGTTCGCTTTTCCATGGAAATTTTCCAATGCTTTGATCTTCTCATCAAATTGCGACTGCAACTTTTCCATCTGTTTCTGCTGGTTCTTCCCGAGTTTCTCGAACTCATTGAGCATCATTTCTGTAGTAGCGTTGACATTTGTTGATGCAGTAGTGGTAGATGTCGTAGTAGTCTACCCTACTATATAAGGCAACATACTAATATTCGGCTCATCATCTGGATCTTCATCCTCCTCCCGAATTGCATCATCCATAGCATTTTGCAAGAGTGCATACTCATTATGGCATTTCAACTCACGTTTGATTCATTTAGGTAAACTTGACAAAAACCACATAACATGGCATTTTCATTAATCATCTCAAGTTCACACTCAGATTTGAGGTGTTTCACTCGTTCAATGTAATCTCGAATCATTTCTCACTTTCCTATTTTAATTTTACTTAAAAGTAGGAAAGGGTCTTCCATAAACTTTTGAGGTTTGAATCGTGTGATAAGGGCTCGTTTTACAACCTCCCAATCTGTACGCTCAGTTTCATCTTGATTATAGTACCAATCTTGTGCTGGGCCTGTTAAGGCCATAAGAAAAAGCTTAAGTTTATCTTGAGGGAAAATTTCGCCATAGACTTCACAGGATTCAGCATAGATTTGAAGAAATCTAACTGGATCTGTTAATCCATTGTATTTGGGTAGATCCAAAAGTGGTGCTCTTCTAACAATGATTGGATTGACTTCCTGAGGAGCACCTCCAGGGGTAGACATCCTCACAAATTCAAATCAAGCAGACAATGAGATTGGATCTAGATTTTTCAACCAAAACTATCTCCAAATCAGATCTGCTAGATCTATTCCACTTTTCAAGAATCTGATTTCTATATCGTGAAAAAGATTTCAAAATTCAATCAATCAATACTTCTAAAAAATAAAAAATTTCTTAAAATCCAAATCAAACTGTATCAGATTTGATCCAAATTTTGACAAAGACTTGATCTGGAAAGTTAGAACCTAAAAATAGTACTGGTGAAGGTTCACTAGGCGAAGATTGGCTCGGCGAAGGTCCAACAGTGCTATTTTGAAAAAAAAAAAATTCTCTGATCAACTTTTTTGACAATTTCTAGGGAATAACCTTCGTCGAACCCTCAGATACAAAATTTGACACAAATAAAGCCATATTAAACCCGGCGAAGGTTTATGACACAAGAAAATATAGTTTATATTGTTGGCGAGGGTAAAAATCAAGATTTTTTATGATCTGGACAGGAAGAATGTTCGTCGAACTCAAAAATAGTATTTTACTATAAATAGAATATTTTGGAAACTCGGTGAAGATTTTGGCGAAGGATCAAGAGTAATATTGGTATTTTTGCAAAAAAATGACTTTTTTGGCAAAAATATGGCAATATGACAATTGATTCTCTGAAAACCCTTCTATTTTTGGTATTATTCTTTGTCGACCTGGCAGTAGATAGATCTGAATCACACCTATGCACAATGAATCGAACGAAGGTTCTTTTTCTGTATTTTTAGAATTTTGGTGATTTTTTGGTGTTTTTTGATAGCTTTCTAATGTTTTTAGAAATCTGCTAGGAAGGATTGTTCGCCCTTCAAACTGAAGGTTCTGTGATCAAAACTGAAGGTTTCTGCAACTCGGCGAAGGTTTCCTGAAAGAGGGCAATGACAATTTTTGCCTCCTTTTGACCAAAATCTGACAGATTTGACCAATTTTTGTTGTTTTTTCTGATATCTCAGATCCAAATGGATCTTAAGATTGGTGATCTGAATAACTTTCCCTATTCTACAATCAAATAGATTCCACTCAAATCAAGCAAAATCACACCCAAACTAATCCTAAATGCAGATCTAACACTAATCATACAACGACAAGATGCCTAATGCAAGCTAACCATCCAACAAACATGCTGCAAACTAAAAAAATGGCATAGCTCCCCGACAAAGGCGCCAAAATTGTAGTGGATTTCTTTCCTGCCTAATCTCAATCCAAGATCTAATCAATCTAGCATCAAAGAGATGAAGTTAGTTGTCACGCGTAGATTCATTCCCATGAGAGCGATAATATAGTTCAGATTTCAGCATGAATGGAAGATCCAAATCTAACTCTAACATCCATTAACCCTAAGCATTAACACTACATCCACTAACACTACATCCACAACAAAGATAACTTACTCTTTCTCTCTCCCCCTTTCTCTCTCACAAAAAGTATAATAACATGCAATTTCAATAACAATCAGATCCAACAATTAGCAAAATCCAAATAAGCATGAGAGATGGAGGAAAAGTAATAGAGATCAAGGACATTCATCGATCCATTTCACAAGAGAACCAATCTGCTTTATTGAAATGAGAAAATGAACATGTGTAGGAATTCGAGTTGGTCCCTTCTTACAGTAGAGAGGAGGACCCTGGACTCTGAATCCTATTGGTCCATTTCTGTCTCCCTAATTATTCAAATTTAAAAAAGAGTGGAGAAACCCAACTTTATTCACTAACTTGACATTTAGGCCCTGCGACATTAAAAGTCCCACAAAAAGGCCTAAAGTCCTTTTATGAACTTGTAACTAATCAAATAACTATGTGATCATCGGGTTGGACTTAAACACGTAGGGTGCCAAATTCCTCTCACTTATTAACTAGGATTATGGTTGCCTTGGAATCGCAAGTCCTCCAACACAAGTTGTCTCCAAATGCATCTAATCTTTTAGGTGATGAAGATCTTGCAACACCCGAGGAGAAGCCTCTTGAAAATGATCTTTTGGAAGATCAAAATCAAGTTCCAAAGGAGCCGAGAAGATCCACAAGGAGCAAGGCGGAGCCTTCAAGGCTCACATATTTTGAGAAAGGGAAGCAAAGGAAAGACACAACTCCTACCTCTTAATCTTTTCTAACCACAATGCTTGAAGAGCCATCATGTTATGAAGATGCAAATAGATCACAAGTTTGGAGAGATGCAATGCAAGTAGAGTTGCTTTGATAGATAATCAAACTTGGAATCTTGTACACCTTTCATATGGAAAGAAGCCACTTGCATGTAAGTGGATCTATAGATTAAAGTACAATCAAGATTGATCTATAAGTACAAAGCTAGATTGGTTGCTAAGGGGTTTCTTCAAACTAAAGGCATAGATTATGAAGAAATATTTGCTCCTGTAGCAAAGCTTGTACCCATTAGATTGATCATTTGTATTGCTATTTTGTTCAAGTGGAATCTCTATTAAATGGATGTGACCAATGCTTTCTTGAATGGCTACTTGGAGGAGGAAATATACATGTTGCAACCCGAGGGCTTCATCAAGGATGGTGAGGAGGACAAGGTTTGCCACTTAAGGAAGAGCCTATATGGCTTGAAGCAAGCACCTAGAGCTTGGTACTCTAGGTTGCATGATTTTTTCTACTCTCTTGTCTTTGTGATTAGCTCTTATGAGCCTTCTTTGTACATCAAATGTAATGATGGAAAGATCATCATTCTAGTACTTTATGTTGATGATATCATATTGACAGGAAATGATGGTGAAGGCATAAGAAATGTTAAAGTTTCTTTGTCTAGTGAATTCAAGATCGTAGATCTAGGACTTCTTAAGTTTATACTTGGAATAGAAGTTACTAGAGGTAGTGATTTTACTTTTATAAGTCAATCAAAGTATGCTACTTCCATTCTTGAAAGGTTTGGCATGAAATATTGTACAGGGATTGACACCCCTATGGAGCAAGTTTGTAAAGTTACTAATGATTGTGATGAAGCATCCTTTGAGGACATCACACTCTTTAGGAAGCTAATATGCTCCTTAATCTATTTGACAATCACTAGACTAGATTTGAGTTATAGTGTAAGCAAGTTAAGTCAATATATGCAAGGTCCTTTGATGCATCATTGGAAAAGTGCCAAGAGAGTGCTTAGATATGTCTCTTCTACTAGATTTTTTGGCATACTTGAGGGCATTTTTGGATTCAAATTTTGTAGGAGACAAGATGAATAGAAGATCCATAAGTGTATTTGTCACTTTTCTTTGTGGAAGAGTGATATCTTGGCTTTCCAAAAAGCAAGATACAATTTCTCTTTCCTCTTGTGAAGCCGAGTACAAGGCATTGAATTCAACAACCAAAGAACTCCTATGGCTAAGAAGACTTTTGGTGAAGCTTCAAGTGCTAAAGGCCGAGGAGATCCCTTGCATCTTTTGTGACAATCAAGCTTCTCAACAAATTGCTACCAATCCGATCTTCCATGCTAGAACAAAGCATATTGAGATAGCTCATCACTTTGTGAGGGAGAAGTTGCAATCCAAGGAGGTTCAACTTCATCATGTGCCATCATCCGAGTGCATAGCCGATATCTTAACCAAACCTTTGGCTAAAGATTCATTTTTCAAGTTAAGAGATGCTCTTTGAGTTGTAGATAGATGTACATTAGACTTGCCAAGTTAGAAGTGAGGAAGAGTGTTAGAAATATTACTTCCAACTGTCAATAATCTGATGAGCACTATCAATCAATCACCATAAGCAATCACCAAGAGAAAGAGGAAGAACACACCATCACACTACTACACTAACTGAAAGAGAGTACAATAAACCCTGAATATATATAGAGAGAGAAAACTAGTAGTTGACTATATACTAGCCTACAGTTACTTACAGTTGGTAACAGCTGTTAACAGTAAATCATAACCAGTAACAAGTTTATCATTGGTTTCTAACACTCTCTCTCAATGATAAAATTGATTCTTCTATTCTTAATAAATTACAAAACTTTTATTTATATCTATCTAATGGCTTAGTAAAAATATCTACCATTTGATCTTCAGATTCACAAAAAACAAAATCAACGGCTCCGTCAAGTATTTTCTCTCAAGCAAAGTGATAATGTATTTCAATGTGCTTAGTTCGAACATGTAGAACTGTATTTTTAGCAAGGTGAATGCAGCTTTGGTTGTCGCAAGAAATAGTAGTCGCATCCACCTGTGGTTGACCTAATCAACAAGCATTCTTTGTAGACATACCGCTTCCTGTGTAGCATTGCGGAGTGCACGATATTCAGCTTCCGTCGAAGATAAGACTAATGTAGGTTGCTTTTTGCTGCTCCATGAAACTGCAGTTGTACCATAACTGATTGTATGACCACTGTTAGATCTTCTATCATCAATATTACCTGCCCAATCAGCATCTGTGTAACCTACCAACATTGGCGCTTCAGACTGATCATACTTCAAACCAAAGTCCAAAGTCCCTCGAATGTACCTGAGAATATGTTTAGCAGACTTCCAGTGTGCTTGACTAGGATTTTGCATAAATTGACTAACAACACCAACAACATAAGAAATATCAGGCCTTGTGTGTGTCAAATAGATCAAACTACCCACCAGCTGCCTGTACAGGTAAGCATCTACTTTCTCAGATTCATCATATGTAGTAAGCTTCATGTTGACATCCATCAGTGTACTCAAAGGCTTACAATCCTGCATATTGAACTTATAAAGCAAATCTTGTGCATACTTGCTTTGTGTAAGAAAGACAACCTCTTCCTTTTGCCATACTTCAATGCCAAGACAATAGTGCATCAATCCTAGATCGCTCATATCAAAAGCATTGGAAAGATCTGATTCGATTTCATCAATTAAGCTCTCATTACTTCTTGTCCACGTACAAAACAATGAACACTATATTTGAATCTTGCCTTAGAATGTACTCTTTACCATTCTGCTTTGCTTGAAGTGTTCATCAATGCAAGAGTACCATGCCCGTGGTGCTTGCTTCAGTCCATAGATAGCTTTGTTGAGCTGACACACAAGATGCTCTCTACCTGGCTCAACAAATCCTTGAGGTTGTACTAACTACACCTCTTCATCCGCACTCCATTAAGAAAAGTAGATTTAACATCCATTTGCTGGATCTTCCAACCATAGAAAGTAGAAATAGCAATGATAGAACGTATAGTTACCATCTTAGAATCAATACCTTCCTACTACTCAAATCCTCTTGACACCAACTGTGTTTTGTACTTGTTGAGTTGCCCATCCGTTATGTATTTGATCTTATAAATCCATTTGCAAGTGATAGGCGTCTTACCACAGGTAGCTCAACCAAGTTCCGCGTCCTATTTTTTGATATGGTCTCCATTTTTGTTTCCATAGCTGCACGCCACTCCTTGTGTTCCTTTGCTTCATGAAATATTTTTGGTTTCTGAGCCTTGAGCATGGAACCCATTAGGGCTAGATTCATCTCTAACCTTGCAAGAGGTTTTCTATTTCTGCTTGACCTTCTCCTTGTTTGCTAGATTCTGGAGTATTTCCCTTCTTACCCTCACTTGTAACTGATAAGTACCACTTAGGTACTCTCTTGGGAATTTCAGCATCGAACTTGACTTTTTCCATTGGATCTTCTACATCAAGATCCACTTCCTTCTTGACTTGTACTTTTGCTCCCTCATCAAACAGTTCAGTGATTTCTTCAGATTGTTCACCTTGACTCATATCGTCAAATGTAGCATCCCTAAAAATCACAAGCTTCTGTGCATTTGTATCATACATCCTGTATGCCTTGGCCTTCTCATCATATCCAAGAAAAATACACTTGACAGCTTTTGCATCCAATTTTATTCGTTTCTCATCAGGAATATGAGCATAAACCTCACAACCAAGTACTCTCAAATGAGAAATATTAGGTTTCTTTCCAGTAAAAGCTTCATGAGTGTCTTACCTTCCACAGATTTCGTAGGACACCGATTCAGGATGTGCGTAGCTGTGCTGCAAGCTTCTGTCCAAAAGGTGTTTGGCCCTTGCTTTTGAACATTGCCCTGGCCATCTCAGCAATGGATTTATTCTTTCGCTCTGCAGCTCCATTTTGCTGCGGTGAATGAGGTGTTGTAGTTTGCCTCTTGATCCCTTGATCTTTGCAAAAATCAATAAATTATGTGGAAAAGTACTCACCACCTCCATCAGATCTCAAAGTCTTGATGTAACATCCTGTTTGCTTTTCAACTAATGCCTTGAATTCCCTGAACTTAGCAAAAGCATCTGATTTCTTGCTTATGAAATAAATCCAAATGCATATGCTATAATCATCAATAAAGGTAATAAAGTAATAGCATCTACTAAGAGATCTAGTTTGCATTGGTCCACATAGATCACTATGGACAAGATCTAGGATGCCACTGGCTCTCCTTGCTCCACTTTTGGGAAACCTCTCTCTATGTTGTTTTCCCAAAATGAAACCTTCATAGATTTTTCCTTCAAAAGAAATACCAGGCAATCCAATAACTAGATTACCTCTTTTTAGAATCTGTAAACTTACAACACTGATATGACCAAATTGTTGATGCCAAAGATCACTTCGACTATCAACGGTGCTTACCATAGCTTGAGTAAAAGATCTCGCATTCAATTTGTAGAGTCGATTCTCGTTGACTCTAGCTCTTGTAGCAATCACTTTGTAGTGATTCTTGATGTCCTTGACGAGACATTTGTCGCTATCAAACTCAACCTTGAGTTGTTGATCAGCCATTGTCCCAACTGATAGTAGATTATTAGCCAAACCAAGTACATATTGCACATTGCTTATCCGCTTTATCATCCCGTTGGCTAGCTTCACTGGTACACTCCAAATCCTTTCACAGATAGCAATAGGCCATCAACTTGTCCAACTTCATCGCCATTGTAGATTTTGTTGAATTCTGAAAACCACTCCTTTCTCGAAGTCATGTGCTTGGACGCTCCACTGTCAATGTACCAGGTATCCTTGGCTTTGTCACTTGTCATGAGAGCCATAGTGAACAAGTTTGAG
The DNA here is from genome assembly GCA_029204225.1 of Diphasiastrum complanatum. Classification (NCBI taxonomy): domain Eukaryota; kingdom Viridiplantae; phylum Streptophyta; class Lycopodiopsida; order Lycopodiales; family Lycopodiaceae; genus Diphasiastrum; species Diphasiastrum complanatum. Next base: position 21,432 of record MU834226.1, on the reverse strand, counting down.
CTTTCACCTGTGTCATTTTCATATTGATCATCATCGTATTGATGTTCATCAGCATAGTTGTCTTCGTAATAATCATCATCAAATTGATGTTGATCAGCATAATTGCCCATTTGCCATTTGCCTTTTCTTTGTGCTATCTCCTCCTGTTTCTTGAAGCATTCACGCTCCCAATGGCCAGGTTTGTTGCAGTACCTACAATTTTCAGGTTTATTTTGCCTGGAATAGCCACATCCTTGACCTCGGCCTTGATTCCAATTGCCTCGATTCGGACTATCATTGGCTTGCTCATAAAATTGTTGAAATGATCCTCGGCTTGAGTTTCCTCCTCTCAATTGATACCTTCCACGGCCAAATCTTCCACCTCGTCCTCTAACTGCAAGAGCTTGGTCATAGCTCCTGTTATGATGATTCAAGTTCTCTTGACGTTGCTCTTCCTACAAAAGTAATCCACCTAGCTCTTCATAGGTTGGAAGATTCTCCCATGTGGCAATGCTTGTTACAAACATCTGATGTGACAAGCTATTCAATGTCAATTGAACGATCTCGCGATCCTGTACTCGCTCTCCAACGGCAGTTAGTTGATCACGGATCTCCTTTACCTTCAATAGGTGATCAGCAATAGTTGCACCATCATCCATCCGTAATGTGTGCAGCTTTATCTTCAGGAATAGCACTCGAGATGTGTTTGTGGTCTCAAACAATGCCTTCAACGTATCCCATGCTTCTTTCGGTCCTTCGGAATCCGAAATGTAGGGAATGATAGCATCTCTAACTGACAAGTTGATGACATTCTGTGCTTTCTGTTTCCTCCTATCAAATGCCTGCTGATCTTCTTCAATCACTGGCCTTGTCTCCTCACCTATCACGATCTCCTATAGCTCCTTTTCCATTAGAATGTTCTTCAGTTTGAATTTCCAAACTGCATAGTTGCCGGCTCCTTCCAATTTGCTTGACTCATTGAAAATGCTTTCACTTAGCATTGCCATAACTGTAGCTAGATGACTCTGGATTGCAAAAATGATTGCAAAAATGAAAAATTTGCTACAAAATTGACAAATGACATCTGTGACCACTTTCCAATCCGAGCTATGGATTGAAAGTTATGCCAAATTGAAGATTTTGGCCTTAGAATGGCTCACAACTGTCCTTAAGCCTGAAAAATGGCAATTATTGCCAAACTGCCATTTTTGGAAATTTCCTCCGTCTTGCACGATTTCAGAGATTTTTATATCAGCGCGTAGCCCTTTGTACCAACATAGCTCCTGTCTAATCAGATCTCAAAAACAGTCTCTCCAGCTAGGTCAAAACATCACGCTATTTTCTGCTTATATGCAAAAAACCACAGTGGACAGAGCCCTTAGAAAGAATGGGCCAGTCCCAAATACTAGGGGCACCTGTGGGACCCTTCAATCTGAAATAAAATTTGAAAAGGAGATTCTTCAATTGATCTGAGCCGTTGATCTGGGATTCATGGACAGTCCAGATTGATCTGACTTTTTCTCATTGACACCGGCAGACAACTACTGGCGAGCGTTCAGTCTTCAGCGGCTTGAAGACCCTCCAATACACTAAGTTTTAGAGGCATTTAGTGCATGGACTTGGAGGCAATATAGACGTTTCGGGCTGTTGGTCGCGCGTTTCGGGACAGGAGACAGGCGTTTCGGGTCACTGCCTTGGCGTTTCGGACTAGTGTAGCGGCGTTTCGGATCATAAAATTGGCATTTTGAGTCATGGAACTGGCGTTTCGGGGCCTCTTGCCGCGTTTCGAGCCGTATTAGAGCCTTCTGGTGAGCAGTGCAGAGACTAAGTCAGAGTAGAAAGCCTATTTCTAAGCAAAAATCATCGTTTCTAAGCCAAATCTTCACCAAAAAATGCGATTTTGAGCAGAAATCCACACTGAATCGACTTGTACTTGAGTCTAGCCACATTCAAAAGTCATCATTACTGAAAATGAAGCTTAAAAAACTTTGATATTCTGTTATAAGGCTACTTCAAGCAAAAATGCACAAAAATTGCAAAAAATGGATCAAATCTCCACCAAATGAATTATAAACAGTTCCAAACTACCAGTAGCAGTATTGCTAAACTTTTGATAGCACAAAATGTTCCCACAAGTTTATTGAGCAAGTTTTTGATTGAAACTTCTTGAAAACTTGCACTTTCCACAAAAAATTGGAAAATATTGTAGAAATCTCCCCACTCAACAGATTTTCAATCTGTCTGATGCTACCCTGGCCTTTCTAATGCCTCCGGGACTGTGTCTTTGTTTCCCACTGATGATTCTGAGCTCCAAAAACCTGTAAAATGCACCAAGGAAGGATTTCTTTCAACTTTTGCCTCTCCAAGCTTTCACCTCCTGTGAAGGACTTTGTCACTTTATTGCGGAGCCTGTTGTGAAAAATGCAAAAATAAGCTTGGTAGAGGCCAAAAATCTTGTATATAGATAAACACACATGTGTGGATCCTGTTCCCGCGTGTGAAACTAGTGTACTTGTCATGTACCATAATCATATATGTTGTACATATGATTTAATTCAAGTTCTAGTGGCTAAAATGGCCAAAAACTAGTTTTCTAGACATATGACACATGGCATCAATCTATTGATTGCATGAGCCACATCCTTTGGTTAGGTGTCATATCCCATGTGTAGAGGACAGCTCACACATGTGGAATAAGCTGAATTAGGCAAATTTTGACTTCTAGAAGATTTCCAATTAGATCTCCATATAAAAGGAAAATGGACCAAAAGTGCTCAAAATAGGAGGTTTTGTCCAAGTGTCAATTTTGCATGATGAATCATCATATGACAAAGCACCATCACACATGTGGGATCAGAGGGGTGATCAGTACCACGAGCTTCCACTTATTGTATATATAGAGCCACATTTGGCCATAATCATTGTGAGACACCAATCTTGGTTTTGGAAGCAATTTTGAGTGATTCTCTCCATTTGTCTACATTTGTTTTGATTTTTTTGAGGTTCTATCAATGTGTACTGGATTTTCAGGTTGGAGTCCATACTAAGACATGGTTTCACACGTGGAAAACAAGAAAGTACACCTACCTTCAATTAATGATTGTTCTTGTTAGGATTTTGTGTCTAGAATTGATCTAGATTGATCTTAATCTCAAGTAGATTGATAGATCAAGTAATCTGACAACCAATCCCTCTTGAGGATCAGATTAGGATCCACTCTTAGTCCTTTTTGTACTTTTTGCACACCTATGACAAGCTGTATCCACTGATCAGACACGCTGGACTATTTGGCTCTGATACCATGTCAATAATCTGATGAGCACTATCAATCAATAAGCAATTACCAAGAGAAAGAGGAAGAACACACCATCACACTACTACACTAACTGAAAGAGAGTACAATAAATCCTGAATATATAGAGAGAGAAAACTAGTAGTTGACTATATACTAGCCTACAGCTACTTACAGTTGGTAACAGCTGTCAACAATAAATCATAACCAGTAACAAGTTTATCATTGGTTTCTAACACCAACTTGATGTACTTTGTAGATCTTAAGATAATTGATCTTGATAGGATCTCACACGTGTAGAGTCTGTTCCCACGTGTGAAAGAATGTACATAAGTCACTTTTATAAAGTTAGATTGATTTTAGCTAGATCTACACTAGTGAGAAATTGACTTTTGAGTAGAATCTTGAAATTGGTCAAATTGGTCAAACTTTATGTAAATAGATTGGACTTCCATGTGAATGAGTTATTACTCACACATGTCAAGATACCATTCACACATGTGGATAAGCTTCTAGATGATAAGATAGGAAGATTCCATTAGATCCTATTCTATAAGAAATATACCTATAAATGTGGAAGACTAGCTTTTTGTTTTCTAGCCAAAGAGAATAGTCAACTTTGTGAAATGAGCACATATGGCTCCCATTGGTGGATATGGATGACTAGGAACTCTTCACACATGTGAAAGCTTGCTAGATAGTACACAGCTCGTGGATTTACTTGATCTATAAAGGGATCAACCAAATCAATGAGAAGTTGACGTGGCATTGGCAATTTCTAGTCTTGCTTGCATTTTCCACATTTGTCTTGTGTTTTTGTGATTGAAATGCATTTATAAGCTTGAGTACTTTACTGTCTGTAAACGGGCCGTACAAGTACTATCCTCCACACGTGTGAGGCCACTCATCCAAGTTTTTAATCATTTGATCCATTGCTCTTGCTTAAATCATAGTATAAAGCATCTAGATCAAGATCTAACACCTAGAACTTGATAGATCTTTGGATTAAGCAATCAATAACTCTTAATGATTGATAAGTACAATCATAATTTCGTTATGAATTTCTTTGTCATAAACCCAGTAGATACACCACCATATTCAATATTATTTGGAAGGCCATGGCTATATCAGGCAAATGCTATTATAAATTGGTCTACCAAACAAATATTTTTTCCAAACACTCACAGACAGTCCAATAGGGAGTCACCTTTTGAGATGGGGTGAGGAGATAGCCGGACCTACTGAATTTCGAATCAATTTTATAGAATGCTATGAGATTGAAAGGATGAGAAAATTTCGATATCATCCGAGTTGAGGGAAATTCTGGCTGGAACCAGAGCAAGCCTGACCAAAGGTATGGTAGATAAGACAGATTATGTAGAAATAGAAATTAATAAATGTACTATTTTGAATTTATATAAACACCAATCAAACCAGGAACGTGAAGAGTATATATTACTTAAGAAATATCCAAACGTATTTGCTTGGTCGATGGATGATTTAACAAGAATACTAGTTAAATGGGGAGAACATAGAATAGATCTTATTCAGCGAACAATACCTGTTAGGCAGCGCCAATATAGATTAAATCCAAAGTACTCCTTGTTAGTTAAAGACGAATTAGATAGATGTCTTAGAGCGGATATTATATATCATGTTCTAAGTAGTGAGTGGGTGTCACCAATAGTTATAATACCTAAGAAGAAGATGGGCAAGATTAGAGTTTGCCAAGATTTTAAGAAAGTAAATGTTGTCAAAACAAAGGATTATCATCCTCTGCCTTATGCAGATACTATTCTTGACCAGGTAGCTGGTCATGAACGTTATAGTTTTTTAGACAGATTCTCAGGTTATAATCAAGTTTTCATTAAGGAGGAAGATAGATCCAAGACCACTTTTACCATTGATTGGGGGACGTACGCATATATGCGAATGCCCTTTGGTCTTTGCAATGCACCTGCCACATTCCAACATATGATGATGAACATTTTTCAAAAAAATTTACGGAAGTTTTTAGAAATTTTCATGGACGACTTATGTGTCTATTCATCAACTAAAGATCATTTAGACACATTAGAGAAGACATTGAGGAGATGTCAAGAGACATCTCTTAAATTGCATCCGGCCAAGTGTTATTTTGGGATGAGGGAAGCATCTTGTTAGGACATAAAATTTCGAAGGATGACATTCAAGCCAACATCGGAAAAGTAAAAATGATTTTAGAGTTATTAGAACCAACCAATTTATGAGAGCTTAGAGGATTTCTAGGACACGTAGGATATTATCGTAGGATAGTTAAGGATTATGCCATAGTAGTAACTCCTTTAACAAGCTTATTTAAAAAGTCTGTTGAGTATCATTGGTCACAAGAACATCAGCAAGCTTTTGATAAGTTAAAACAATCACTAGTAGAAGTGACTGGAGTTAGACCTCCAAATTGGGCGAAAAAGTTCCATGTATATGTAGACGCATCATCATTTGCAATAGGTGTAGTGCTTAGTTAAAAAGATGACCAAAACATAGATTACCCAATTTATTATGCGAGTAGACAACTTGCAGCATCAGAAAAGAACTATTCTGCTATAGAGCGTGAAGCACTAGGAATGATTTATTCAATAAAGAAATTTAGACATTATCTTTTAGGATACCCTTTCGTTTTTCATGTAGATCACTATGCATTGAAACATTTAGTGAATAAACCTGATCTTTCAGGTAGGGTAGCTAGATGGGTATTGTTATTAGATGAGTTTAATTATGAAGTAGAATCAAGAAGAGGCAAGGATCATCAAAATGCTGATTGTATATCCCGCCTCCAAACGAAAAATCAGTTTGATCCCAGTTTTTATGAATTTCCGGACGAGCATATAATGCGTATTCAATCGAAAACATCAATCTATATGGACGTTATTAACTTTTTACAAGACCGGATTTATCTTGATCATTTTAATAGACAGCAAAAAACGGTTTTTCTTTCAAAAGTAGGACCTTATATGATTATAAATAAAGTATTGTATAAATTAGAAGCCGACGATAATCTTCGTCGATGTTTAGAAGCCACTGAGATGACCACTGTAATAAGTGCATTACATGAGGAAGATTCGGGGGGCCACTATGCTCTTAAAAATACTGCAAAAAAGATCTTTAATGATAAGTATTGGTGGCCTACCGTCTATAGAGATGTTAAATTATTCATTCAAAAATGTGATGCATGTCAGAGGATGGGGAAACCCAGCTTCGTGACACATTGGCCACTTACTCCAATAATTTCCTTAGCACCTTTTGAGAAGTGGGGGATAGATTTTGTAGGGCCTATCAGACCGATCACTCGTAAAACTCGTCAACGTTACATTCTTGTTGCTACGGACTATGCTACCAGGATGGTAGAGGCCGAAGCCATAGTTATAAACGATGCTAAGACTGTAGCAAAGTTTCTATTCCAAAACATTATCACACGTTATGGATGTCCCTTAGAACTCGTTAGTGATAGGGAAACCCATTTCTTAATCAGACCATCAAGGCTATGTTGTGATATTTCTCCATTACACATTGCCAAACCACTACATATAATCGGATCAGAAGTTACCATCTATCTTATGGGCATATAGAACTGCCGAAAAGATCACAACTAGGCAGACTCCATACTATCTTGTGTATGGAATGCATCCCATATTACCAATAGAATTTGAAGTTCCGACATTTCACATTAGTAATGAAGAGCGAAAGGATGAACATGATAGTCTTCGAGAGCGGATGATAGCTTTGACGCAACTGGAGGAGGATCGTCGTCTTTCATTAATCAAGACTGAACAAGTTCAGAATAAAAATAAAGAAATTTTTGATCAATCTATTAAAAAAATAAAATGAAACGAGGGGACTACGTGCTTCTGTATGATAACAGACACATGTTGTTTCCTGGGAAATTACATACCAGATGGATGGGACCTTACAAAGTCATAGAAGTTTTTAACAATGGATCACTTCAGTTAGCCGATCTTGAAGGACATTTACTTGATACTCGAGTAAATGGCTCAAGAGTGAAGCGCTACTATGACTAATTTCTGATGAATATGGCAAGTTCGTTTTTTGTGAAATTTGCGAACTATGCAAAAATTGTGACACTGATCACATTTCATCCAATTTGTTATTTCCAGTTTTTAAAAAAAAACCGACACTTTTGGTCAATCCTTCACCTTCAAAACATATGCAAAAAAGGCGTCCACTTCGCTACATTAATACTTTCCGCTCCATTTTTGCGAATATGCCGACGCTGTGCATATGTATTTTTACCATCATTTCATGTGGTTTCTAGTATATGAGAAATACCTAAAAAAACCTGACCTTCGTTTCATGAATAAGTTACTATATTCTCTTTCAAAAACTGCGACACCATTCTAGAATATGCTATGTTAGTAAATTCACCATTTTGGGAAAGCAAAATTTGCAACACTTGAACCTTTGCATTTTTTGCCCATATGTTGCAACGAAAAAAAAATACTTCATCCAGACATTTCACATATCATCCAGATTGTTATTTATAGTTCGCGAAAAACCCAATACTTTCGTTCCATTCTTTACTTTTGGGAAATTTGCGAAAAAACATATTTCGCTAGTATGTTGCATATCATTTTGTTACGTTCCTTCGTTTCCATCATGTTTCCATGTCGACATCATATTGAAAATATGCGAAAAATCTGACATCTTCACGTTTATAATTTCCATGGTAGTTTGCGAAAAATGCGACACTATTTTGGAATTTGTTACGTTGTTCGATTTACCATTTTGAAAAGCAAAATGTGCGACACAATGAACCTTCACATTTTTCACTCATATCATTTTTCGCTCATTTGTTTTAACAAAAAAAGCGACAGTCTTCGCTACCAAACATCATATACATTGTTTCATAGATTGTGTATATTATTTATTTTCGCAGTTCAATAATCATAATTATATATCGAGCTGAACTTTTGCGAACTGAGCGAAGCATTTGTGTATTTTATTTATTTTCATTTATCTATTTATTTTTGTTTTTTAGGACTAGATACTTTATTGTTGAGTTTGTACCTTCAAAAGAAAGGACACGCTTTCATTAAATACTTGTCTAATCTGCCGATATATCATCAATATACCAAAAACCTCAAACACTTTTGTTTTTTTCTCTACCTCTTTTCCATTACACTTGCTTTCTGATTTCGTGAACTTTTTACTAAAAAGATTTATGCATGAATTGAGGGAGATCATGTTGGTTCTCCAATAAAACGTCCCCCAAGACCTCCAATAGAGTATGAGCATTAAGAACACAATAAGGGAGTGCAGTGGACGAAACCGTCCCAAAACACTATTGCAAGTGATGGAGAGGGATCTCTTATGGTCTCTAGTTTCTCATCTACTCCTTTCAAGAAGGACGGCCTATGGTATATTGATAGCGGAGCCTCTTCACATATGTGTAGCTCCAAGGACTCTTTCTCTTCTATTGCACTTTATGATGGAGTCAAGAAATCAATATACACTGTAAATGATTTTGAATGTCCTATTGAAGGCATAGGGAACATTCCCTTGAAGCTTGCATCCTCTAAAGTTCTTTATGTACCTAAGCTTACCAAGAATCTTATTAGTGTTGGCCAATTGCTTGATAATGGCCTTGATGTAAAATTCAATGTTGATACTTGCACTATCAAGAAGAATGATGAGATACTTGCATTAGGATCTAGATTTGGTGGCATCTATAAACTAGATCCAAATGAGTATGTGAATGCTTGTAATGTTGCTCTTGTGAACAAGCTCTCTATGGAGGAATTATGGCATAGGAGGTTGGGACATCCCAACTACAAATCCATGCTCTCTATGATCAAAGAAGCCAAAGCTATTGGCTTGCCAAAGTCACTCTCCAAGAAGATCAAGCCTTGTGAGGCTTGTGCTATTGCTAAATCTCACAAAAAGCCATTTACAAGATCTTCTATCAAAAGCAAGCATCCTTTGGAGTTAATCCACTCGGATGTTCATTTCTCATCAACTACAAGCAAGGGAGGAGCCACTTGTTTTGTTACTTTCATTGATGATTACACAAGATTCACTTGGATATATCTTCTTGCTTCTAAATCTATGGTGTTTGATCATTTCATTATTCTCAAAGCTTATGTAGAGAAGCAATTCTCATTCAAGATTAAAGCTGTTAGAAGTGATGGAGGTGGTGAATATTCTCCAATAAATTTCAAGATTTTTGTGAGCTTGTAGGCATTAAAAGAGAGTTCTCTTGGGCCTACTCTCCATCTCAAAATGGAGTGGCCGAGAGAAAGAATAGATCTCTATGTGCATGTGCAAAATCTATGAGAATTGAGGCATCTTTGCCCAAAGATTTTTGGGGAGAAGCCATTAATTGTGCAAATTATCTTTGCAATAGGCTCCCACATATAGCTCTTGGAGGAAAGTCACCATATGAAATCTTTTTTTTGAAGAAGCCTAAGGTTGAACACCTTAGAGTTTTTGGATGCTTATGCTTTGTCCATATTCCCTTGGAAACAAGGAAGAAGGAAGATCCTAGTGCATGCAAAGGGATCATGGTTGGATACTCATCCACCAAGAAGGCCTATAGAGTCTTTATACTCTCTACTTCTCAAGTTTTTGAAAGTAGATATGTTGTCTTTCATGAAGATCAACAGCCGAGATCAAGAAATCTATGGATGCATCATCAATTATTGATTTTGAAGACAATCATGATGTGATGGGGTCGAGATTTAAAGAAGACTCTCCTCGGATTTTTTCACCAAGAAGATCCATGAGAGATAGATCCGAGCCTAAGAGGCTCTCATATGTTGACAAAGGCAAACAAGTGGATCTTGATTCCACTAATTATGTTTTTTATGTCTCTCATGAAGAGCCAAAGAATGTACAAGAGGCACTCAATACCAAGGAGTGGTATGATGCCATGAAGCAAGAGTATGATGCATTGATCACCAACAATACTTGGGAGCTTGTGGATCCTCCATCCAACAAGCACATCTGTTTCTGTCTCCATCCCCATTTTTTCTATTGATACCACTCCTACTTCTCTTCTAGTGTCCAATTCCACGCCAACCAAGAACAGTACTATCAAGTCCTCCTGCTGCTGTCGCTGCCACGACCATCAATTCTGGTGATGCTCTAGGGTTGATTTAGGCAAACACAATGTTGATGGACTCTAAGAGTGCCATCTATTTGTCCCAGGATCTTGTCTTCCATTCAAAGACAAAACACATACCTCAAGATTATGTTCCAAAGGATTTGCTCAAATCCATGGTCTTGATTATGAGGAGACCTTTGCACCCGTTGCAAAGATGGTGGCAATAAGAATTCTTATTTCTCTTGCTTGTTTTTTCAAGTGGAAGGTGTTCCAATTAGATGCATCCAATGTTTTTCTAAATGGTTATATTGAGGAGGAGATCTATATGGAACAACCTCAAGGATTCATCAAGGATGAGTCCAAAGTGTGCTTGCTCTTCAAAAGTCTTTATGGACTCAAGCAAGCACCAAGATCATGGTATTCAAGACTTAATTCTTTTCTTATCTCACTAGGATTTACTCTTAGTGACTATGATCCTTCCATGTATCTAAAGTTTGTTGATAGCGATATTGTCATTCTTCTAATTTATGTTGATGACATTATTCTTTGTAGAAGTTGTATCAAGCAAGTTGATGAAACCAAGCTAGCACTTGGATGTGAGTTTAAAATGCAAGATCTAGGAGAGATGCATTACATCCTAGGCCTAGAAATTGATTTTTATGAAAATCATGTCTTTATATGCCAATCTAGATATGCTCACTCAATGTTAAAAAAATTCCATATGGAAAATTCTAAGAGCATAGATACTCCAATGGAGCAAATTGTAAAAGATCCTAATAAAGGTGATGAAAGATCCTTTGAGGACATCACACTTTTTAGGAGTCTTGTAGGCTCCTTGATTTGGCTTACTATTACTAGGCCCGATCTAAGTTTTTGTGTGCACAAATTGAGTCAATTTATGCAAGATCCTAAGATCCATCATTGGAAGATGGCCAAGAGGATTCTAAGATATGTATCTTCATCTTGTGATTATGGTCTACTCTATAAAAGTGAAGGTCTATCCATTATTGGCTACTCGGATTCGGACTTTGCAAGTGACAAGATGGATCGAAAGTCTATTAGTGCATACACTATCTTTCTTGGAGGCAATCTAATATCTTGGCTTTCCAAAAAGCAAGATACTATATCTCTCTCTCTTCATGTGAGGCCGAGTACAAAGCACTCACTACAACTACCAAAGAAGTGCTTTGGATCAAGAGGTTATTAATGGAGCTAAAGTGCATCAAGGAGGATGATCTACCAATGATCAAGTGTGATAACATCTCGGCCCAAGCTCTTGCCAATAATCTCATATTTCATGCAAGAAGCAAGCACATAGAAGTGGCACACCATTTTTGAGAGAAAAGCTTATTGGAGGAGAAATCTATTTGGAGCATGTCAACTCGTCCTCTTGTATTGTCGATCTACTCACCAAGCCTTTGAGCAAAAGTGCTTTCATCAAGCATAGATCTAATCTTGGAGCTATATCAAGATCAATGCTCAAATCTTCATAGATAAGTTTTTAGGAGGAGTGTGAAGAATTGAAAAAGATTATCTATGTTAGATATAGGGGTCTTATGTTTTTTACATCAAGCATCTAGGTGTAGGATGTTGATAGTAATAAATTTGGCATAGATGGCAAATTATGCATTTCCACTTGTAATGTCACTATTGAGCCAAAATAGAGTAAGAGGCTAAACACGTGCCAATTAGAGTGTAGACAAGTGTAAAGCTTTTGTTTTGTGAATTTCAAGAGGTCCAATAGGATTTAGAGGCGGAACCTTGTGAGGTCCAATAGGAAATTGAGGTGTGCTTGAATATAGTCCAATAGAACTAAGAGGTGCATGGATCAATGGTCCAATAGGATCAAGATGTGACAAAGTATGGTCCAATCATAGTTGAGCATAGTGATAGCTCGTGGATCTACTAGTATCATTGTACTCCTCATTTTGAAGCTAATTGATCTGGTGATTTTATGGATTTTGTGAGTTATTGGATTTCTAGCTTTCTCTCTCTACACGAGAGCTCATGATGCTTTTTCTCTCTCTACCCGAGGAGAGCAGCTTGTTTTTACTTAGATTATTTTTTGAATACTTCCCACACGTGTGAGTGTGAGTTGGAAGGGATTGAATGCATGTAGTAGTGTGTTTTTGCCATAGAATCAAAGATAGATCTTGAATCTCAATCTAGTCTTGATCTTGGTGCATCTACACACCTTAGGAGATCACAAGTACATGTAGTGGACAATCCACACGTGTGAAATTCAACAATAAGGATGGTTCTGACCAGGCCCTCTACGACAACAAAGAAAAATCCAAGAAACAATTTAAGCCTAAGAGGGAGTCGAATCAGAGTCAGGATCGTGATCAGCAAGCAGAGGAACAAGCAAAAGCAACTGGAAGAGCAAAGAGAGGTCGAATCAACAAGGTGCAGACAAGAAGACTTGCATGAGATGCAGAAGAGACGGGCATACAATAGATACATGCTGGCTCAATCCCAAGATTGAGTGTATTTATTGCCACAAGAAGGGTCATGCAGCCGTGGATTGCCGTCAGAACCCAAGAAACAAATCAGCGTAGAACAAACAAGAGAACAACAACAGTTTATCCTATGTTGAAGAGCCCAAGAGCTCAAAGATGGGCAAAGAAAGAACGAACAAAAACTGTTCGACCGCCTATATTTGTGAAGACGTATGTGCATCGTCAACATCTAACACACATGAGGTGATTCTAGACTCATGAGCCACCTCACACTTCGTGACATCAAGACGAATAATGTCTAATTTCAGAAGTGCAAATCTTTCAAGATTCATAGTTCTTGGAGATGGATCTAGACATCAAGTGAACGGTATTGGTTCACTATGGCTCAACACCAACGGCAGAGACAGGCGACTCAAAGATGTTCTATTTGTACTACTCTGCAACAAGACTTGCTTTCTGTAGCAAGAATAGCAGATGCAGAGATGTGCGTGACGTTTTCTGACGACACATGTAGCGTGATTGACGCTAGTACCAGTACACTGATCGCTCAAGGCAGAAGGAAAAGAAACCTATATCATCTGAAGGTATGCCTACCCACAGATTAGATGCATCAGACTCATGATGACTCGCCAGACACTCTGTGGCACAGAAGACTCTGCCACATGAACTCAATGACACTTTACCAAGCAAGCCATCATGGAGCGATAACAGGGGTCAGCATCTCGAATGCAACCAGTTCGACCACCTATGATGCATGTTTGAAAGGCAAGATGTCACGCACTCCATTCATCAAAGACTCCTACAAAACGACCAAGATTCTGGAGTTAGTGCATTCTGACATCTACGGACCATTCAATGTGATCTCAGTAGGAGGTTCAAAATATTATATAACCTTCATTGATGACTACAGTAAATTCAACAGAGTTTGAGATTGAGATTGTATTATTATCTTTCATTCTAAATATAATACCTTTACTCATTTATAGGATGCTATTGAACTGAGCTCTCCCTTCGAGATTAAATCACGAATGTGATGGGACTTCAGAGGTATGTGCTTTCGCTAAAGTGAAGACAAACATCTTGAAACATTCCAAGATTGTGGATCTGGGAGAAGCTAGGTGTTACCCAGGCTTACAAATTGAAAGAGACAATGAGGGAGAACACTCCAATGCTCGCAGGGATGGTGCTGACAAATGATGACTGTCCGAAGACTGAGAAAGAGAGAGAACAGATGCAGCTCACACCTTACAAGAAGCTGATAGGATCACTGATGTACCTTGCAGACAACACAAGTCCTGATATTGCTTATGCAGTATTCAAGAATAGCCAATTTTGCACGAATCCAGGCTCGACACATTGGAAGATTGCAAAACGAATTTTGCAATATCTTCAATTAACGAGGGATTATGGATTGTGCTATTGTCGTAATGCAGGTTTCAGAATGCTTTCCTACAGTGATGCTAGCTGGGCATCCCTCAAGGACGACTGTAAAAGAGTCTCAGGAGGATGCACCATCGCATCAGGAGCAGCAGTCCTCTGGGTTAGCAAGAAGCAGACCATCGTGGCCCAGTCGTCTTGCGAGGCAGAATATGTTGCAGCAGCAAGGATGGCCAACGAGATAATCTGGCTAAGGCTGTTCCTGGACGAATTGGACGAAACAAGAAATGAGCCTCTGGTCTTGCAGATGGACAACACCTCTGCAATACATCTGATGAAGGATCCCGTGTTCCATTCGAGAATGAAACACATTGCGATCAAGTACCATTTGATCAGGGATCTAATTGAAAAGAAGATACTGCAGACCACCTTCATTGGAACGGAAGACATGGTTGCTGACATCTTCACCAAAGCCCTAGACAAAGGACTCCTTGAGAGATAGAGGAGCAGTCTCAGGATCGTAAGCTATCATGCTTTGAGAGAGAGCTGAAGAAACAAAACATTTCTAGCTACAAAGCCTTGCTAGCTTTCAATCTTCCGCCTGATGCAAAACACGAAGACGAACGGTTCGCGAACACAAAAGTCAAAGGAGACAAAAACGAACGGTTCGCGAACACAAAAGATTCACGAACAAGAATCTTTTGCGGTCCAGTACGAGAAAAAGGCAGACAACGGAAACGAAACCAACGATGGAAACGAAAACCAACGATGGAAAGGAAACCAACGGTGGAAACGAAACCAACGTCGTGAAAACTTCTCCTGTCCTTCACGCTCCAAAGAGTACCAGCGAAATCATGCAAGTACTCAGAAGTACAGATGTCTGATATGATGGCATGACGTCAGCAGATACACTTTAGGTCGTGGCTAATTTGCCACTCTTGTAATTTTTAGATTAGTTATAGATGCTTAATCACTCTAATCTTGCTGGATGATACTTGACACTAGATGACAGAGCACACATATAGTGTAGCAGTTTGCTAGTAAGCAATCAAGACCAAATTATAGAACATATGTTCACCTGCGTGCGAAGACAATTCTATCTAGGATCTTTAGATCCAACCGGCCGCTAGTAAAGCGAGACTATTACTCGTGAGAGAACTGTGTTTCTCCCACGCCAACGCACTGCATGAATTTGCATGTAGTGCTACTCAGAAGAATAAATCTTCTAAGAAGTCTAAGTTTAAGAGAGAGTCGTCTAAGAATAATGGGTCTAAGACAAATGAACAACAATCTGGTAAACAACAGAAGAATTCTGGTGATAAGAAGATCTGCAACAGATGTAGAAGATCAAGTTACACAGAAGAAAAGTGATGGTTAAATTCAAAGATTGAATGCATTCATTGTCATAAACGGGGTCATGCAGCAGTAGACTGTTATCCCAGAAACAAAAAGGAGCGAAATCAAAGTGAATTTTCAGATTCAAACTATGTTGAAGACAAAGCAGAATGCTCCAGCCTGAACATTCGAACAAGTATCGAACAAGTCAATCAAACTCAGGAATCAACAGATGTACTATGGCACAAGAGGCTATGTCACATGAACATGGAAGCCTTGTACCAAGCCAACAAAAGTCAGAGAATTCAAGGAGTCGAAATCAAAAGTAGAGATATTCGAACTACCTACAAATCTTGTCTTAAAGTCAAGATGACTAGAACACCTTTCAATAAGGATGTTTATAAAGCAACTAAGGTATTGGAAATTGTGCATTCAGATATTTGTGGATCATTCGGAGTATTGTTGTTGGGTGATGCAAAATACTTCATTACGTTTATTGATGACTTCAGCAAATTTGAAACTTTCGAGAAACGTGTTGAGTATACGAATTGGGCTGAGAAGCAAACATGGAATAAGCTGAAACAAATTCGCACAGATCGTGGAGGTGAGTACATTTCCAACGAATTTAAGGCTTACTGTACTGATTGAGGTATTATACATACAAAGACTGCATCATACACACCTCAGCACAATGCAATAGCTGAACGAAGACATCGTACACTTATGGAAACTGCAAGGTGTATGATAGCTCATGCAAAAGTACCAAAACAGTTGTGGGCAGAAGTAGTGGCTATATCGAATTATCTTCAGAATCGTATTTTGAAATCTCGAATACCAGATAAAACTCCTCATGAGATATGGTGGAAGTCAAAGCCAAATCTTGCAAATGTTCGGACATTTGGATGTGCAGTGTATATGCACATACCAAATAAGCTGAGAAAGAAACTTGATGAAAAAACAGAACAAGGTTTTCTGGTAGGATTCAAGTTACATTCGTCATATTATCGCGTCTATGTACCAGAAAATGGCAAGATAAAAGTCGTTCGAGATGTCAAATTTGATGAGTCGAAATACATAACAGACATTGATCTAGTCGGCTATGAAATTCTCCAAAACTATTATGAGCTACCAACAACGACAGAAGAAAAACAAGCAGAAAATGAAAAAGAGTTACCAGATTCAGAGGGAGATCAAGATCAAGTGCATGACAGACTCAAATCGCCAGTTCGAATTCTTGCAGAAAAACTTGAATCAGAATCAAACTCAAAACCTGCAGAATCGAACTCAAAACCACCTGTGAAAAGATCTGACAGACAACGAAAACCACCAAAAAGGTATGGTCATGATGTTTTTAATACAGCCATCGAATTTTGTGGATTCTCTGATGGAGAGAACATCAGATACAAAGCAGAGTTGGTAGCTAAAGGATTTTCACAGAAGTATGGAATCGACATGTAGGTATTGAGCAATTTTGTAGCAAACACAAAGAAAAAGGAAAAAAAAAAAAACCAAGATGAGAGAAATAGAATATCAGGACAATTTAAAATTTTTCAAGGGAACATATATTTGTGTGTTTTTTTTGGGGTGGACTTCATCAGAAATAGGCAATAGTGAATCTGCAATCTATATTGGTGAACAAAGCAGCTATTTGCTGACAGCATCCAAGCACAATTTGAATTTTTTGTAGAATTTTGTTGTGATAAAAAAATAGAAGCTGAGCAAGTTTGTTTTATGGAGTCCTTAACGTGCAACTGCAGAAAAAGGCAAAAGTACATTCTTGGATCCAGAATCTGAGCACACTTTGGATTTAGCAAAAGATGTAGCTGAAAACAGAGCTCAGAGAAGGGATGGAGCTAGAACACATAAATCCCAACTTATCTGATACAACATGAGACATAATATTAGACGGGAGTATAATTATGACATCCTTGAAAAAAAGAGAAACAGAATCAACAGCTAAAATTCTACGAGAATGTTTGGGTTGTAGGATGCAACAAGGAACAAGGTGTTGGCTGATGAACGTTGTTTTTCATCAATAAAATTGTTGATCCTTACATGAGATATACTGTGCATGGCAGAAAAGAACGAACACAGAGAAGAGAAAATATAATTCAACTCAAAAATAGATGCTATGTAATCATGGTGGTAGCAAGCATATTATTAGTTAAAGTAGTTTTTTTTTATCAAATATGTTCGACACATATACATCAAAGAGATACTGAGTAAAATGGTCAGAGAGCGATATAAGGTCCTTTTTTAATGAATAGTTTTTGAGCATGTTGAAGTTTCAATGATCTTTTGAGTGTACTTTTGTTGGTGAAGATACAACTTACCACCTTCAAAGTCTCTTTGGATCTACAAGCCTAGATAGATTTTAGCTTCTCCTAGGTCAACGATCTCAAATATTTCAGAAATGTCTCTTTTGACATCTGAAATTAACTTATCTCTTCTTGAGAAGATAAGTGTGTCATCAATATAAATAGCTAGAATGATTATTTCATTTTGGACATGCTTGATATAGACATTTGATTCAGCGAATAGAGGTTCGAAGCCTAAGGAACATAGTGCTTCGTCCTTCTTTCTATACCATTGTGTAGCTGCTTGTTTCAGACCATAACTTTTATTCATGTGACATCCATATTCTGGATATTCTTGGTTTACATAACCAAGTGGTTGATCCATGAATAAGTCTTCTTCCAATTCTGCATGCAAGAAAGCAGTCTTCTCATCCACAATATGGATTTTCAGATCATGAGCCATTGCATACGCGAATAACAAGCGAATTGATGTATGTTTGACTATCGGTGAGAAAGTATTTGACAAAAGGCTTGACAAAAATTTGCATGTTAGATTGAGGTGGCTCTAAGGTTATTGAAGCAATATGCTGTTATTCTTCATAAAAACTGGTTGCACAACCGAGATTTCCTCATTGGAATTAGCCTTTTTAAGCAAAAGCTATTAATTGTTTATGACCATACCGGCTCTTTCATAAAAAAAGCTTCACCTTTTGAGTGCAAACTCCAATGTTGGAAATTGTGATATCCTTGGTTTTCCTAGAACGTGGTTTCTTTGCCTATTCTTACATTTTCTTGATTTATCAAAGTGATCTAGCTAGAAGGCTGCTAGCCTTATCAGGTATCTCTTTGCATCTAGCCTTATCTCCTTCTTTGTAGATAGGGGTAACTTTGTTCACTTGTCAATTTGTTGAAAGTCTTGGCCATATTTTTTTTTTCACCTATCAGTGGTGTCGTGCAGAACGAGCCTCGACATCCATATGTCTGTGCAGCACGAAAATTTCATTGTTGAGTTAACAAGATACATATTAATAACAACGACCAAAGCCAATACATATCAAAACCAGATAAAACATAAACTAATCTCCAACAACTCTCTGGAGGTCGCGTAACGTCGTAGCATCCATGCATTGTTGGAAACATACACTGGCGGAAGCTGAACAGTCGTGTGACAGCACTCTCTTCACCAAACATTGAAGATTTGGCGTGGAGTGGCCCTGACAACCCCACCATGTTACATGACGCAGCTGGTCCTCCCTCCTCGTGCACTGGTCTTGTGCAAAATGCCCCATGAATCGCTCGAACTTCAACAAGTCTGCCTCGAGGTTGCTGAGGCACTGACCTGCTGGCAAAAGAACCATTTCACATGTCAATGTGCATAAAAGCATGAATTGTCAGACATGAATTATTGAAGCACTCTAGAATACTTAGTCTTGGATAAACTCGCTCTGTATACTCAACCCATCCTCGCTCCTAGTCATCCCATTGTTTGCCGATGCGCCACAGGGGGTGCAACATGTGGACTACTTCATGGATGGGTCTGTGGACTACTTCAAGGATGGGTCTGTGGAAGTAATCCCACTCTCATGCCAAATCTCTAGCAGCTCCAACTATTACATACCTATGTAACTAGTAGTGCTCCATCTTCTCTCGACTCCATCGCTTCAACCTCAAATTAATGGCTTTTGCACCTCCAACTACGTCTCAACCATCTAGATTCTAGCATTGCTTCAGTTTCTATGCATGTTGTAGTTCCTATCTCTCCATCAAATCCCTATTCTTGCTAATAGCAACCCTACTATAGCTCTTCCTTTGACTCTGGACACTCCAGAAGCACCTTTGTCCCATCCACCATGGTCAGTCTTCTTCGTAAAGAACAACTTCGTATATTAGGATATCTTAACAATCACAGAAAAAGGCTTGCCTTCCATGATTCTCTGCTTCAAGTTGTGCAATCGCACCTCCAGAAGCCCGAGACGTCCATCAAAGAACTCAAGAAAGAAGTTGTAGTTATCAAAACTGAAGCGTCTTCGTAAAGATCACCTAGTGAAGATCCAACTAGATCTTGTTGCATGCAACCAAAAGGGCACCTATGGAGCAAAACCACCCAACCAACAGGAAATGGCTAGTCAATACCCTAACCACATCACCCCCAGAAATAGTGAATGAATGCAAGAGAGGAAGGGCTCTTGGCTTCAAGGATCATAAAATCCAATAGGTAGATGGGCGAGTTTCCACTAGTATATATTCTCTCCTATGAGGAGAGAATATTTCTCTTAGGATCCCCATGCAACCTAAATAAGCAATTGACCTTTTATTCTTGCATTATAGCAGTCAAACACCATGCAAGTGCTCCTATGTCCAATTATAGGTCTGGGCCCCTCATATGATTATTAATTACTTTACTGGCCAAGCCCGGAATGACGAGGCATAACTAATAACCATATATACTGGAAAAACCGGCTATCCATGTCAGGAATTATTTCGAATCCCACATACTGGACATGGACGTAACATTCTTCACCCCTTAAACAAGTTCTGTCCTCAGAACCCAAATGGGTAAAATATTCAATGCATCCAACTGTCATCATCATAGAAACTAAATTTACATGATATATTGGTTGAGCAGTGACTAATCATGAAGATCAAGTTCAAAGCTAACAAACCAATCCTTCAACTTTTACTTTTACCATTATCCTTAGTCTGACTTCAATAATCAAATAAGTACTTAGAGATGAAATAATTCTCCAATTATCTATCTTTGCACTGAAGTACTATATCTGCCTTTAGAAGTACACTAAGAGATAAATTTTTCTATTGGACCTGATTTTTTCCAATCTAATAACGTCACCTTCATGTAACCTCAATTTACATAAATCACTGAGTGAAATGTCATCTTACATTGAAAATCAATATTCAAAAGTTAAAGAAACAAACAATTATAGTCCAAGACTATCCACAATTTCTTGTAGACCTGTCATAAATGCTTCTTGGTACAATTCATCCTACCAAAATCTCTAGGAGATCCATCAAGATAAAAATGACTCTTAACTCAGTTCTGAGTATTCTCTTGAGTTAAGTGCTCTATTTCTAGCATCATATGCAAGAAAATAACAACCATACAATCTTGATAGATTTAACTGTCTTCTAATAAACCTGAAATTTAGGCTGAAAGCAGTACATAAGCATTGCTTGATTACAATCTGTAGTAGAATTTTATTTTCTAAGGTAAGCAAATTCCTCATAAATAAACAATTATTTAATGAAAATGCCTGTGAGATCCACACAATCTCAAGTATGTCACTAGAGTAAACAAAATTAGATTCCCAAATAAATGATCTAAATCCTTGACTCTTCCAACAGATTCAGAATTACTCATTATTTTAAGAATCATCACATTTCTTTATAATCTTTTGATGACCATTAAGTATCAATTTATGATTCGTCAATTATAAACATTTAGAATCTTATGATCCAACAATCATAATTTACAAGATTCCAAAACCATACTTAATCACTAAAATACTGGAGTATATGTATAACATACCATTCAGGAAATATAATAATCATTCTGAAATCTTTTCTCCAAGAAAAATTATT
>MU834225.1:0-48547 GCA_029204225.1 Diphasiastrum complanatum | reverse complement strand
GAAAAGCTCAAGATCCCCAATACGTACAGCCTGCAGACACAAACAACGAAGCTGGAGTAAATTTTACTGGTATCCACAACTACAAAATATATCTGAGTATAATCTATATGGTCAAGCTGGATATGCATGCATATAACTGTTTTATTGCTACTTCAGTAACAGATCTGATTAATGGAATAAACGTATGCAAACAAATCACAAAAATAATTTTCTTAAGACATCCTACAGCTCTTGCTTACATTTGTTAACTCAAAGTAAGGGCGAAGAGCCTTTCGCATCCCAGGTTGCATGAAAGTGGTTCGTTCTGGAATTTCACCTAACAATAGGCGTACTATTGCTGCCCATTTATTGCATTGTATGCGGAAACCACTTGCTGAAAGAGGAGCCTTCCTTGCAGCTTGCATAAGGGAGTCCTTAGCATCAGTGTACTCTAGTTGAATTGTCCTTATCCGCCCCAAATAGTACAAGTAGCGACAAAGCTGTAAGGAAGTATTAGTGAAGACATCATCATTATCAGGACAACACGTTTCTGAAGACCAAAAATGGGCTCCTACTTTTAAATCAGTGTTAAAGGAAGACCCAAGTGGAAAAGACACTGGAAATATGGTGAGCACTGCTGACCTGCTGATGAGAGTGTGACTCGGCACGCTGGGTTTTAGAACGCAGCTTCTCTGCCTGATCATACAAGTTATAGTGAAGATAGTTACGTAGTAAAAGGTTCAGCAGTGTTTCCTGCATGAGATGCATGTTAGTACACTGCTTCACAAGGAGGGTGAACGTGTGATAATCCATCTAATGGACCAAAACAAACACAATTTTACTAAGCATATACAGCATTTAATCACAGCATAAGTGACTGGGGTGTTGCACCAATGTCAATATTAAACTTAGATCTACATCAATGAAAAGTTCCTAATGTTACAGCCTATGTTTTTACGGCAGGGTCTGCAGCACCAGATTCCATCTCAAGCAACTTGGAACAAGAGGCCCACCTGCCCCAACTCATCATGGTGCAGAGTCGCAGTTCGATGCAACAGTAGTAAGGTCCTGTGAGATAGAACATGTAATCAGAATCTCAACAGCATCCAACTGACTAAATACCAAGCCTTATTTCTTAAATCGAACGTTCGCCTCAATACCATGAACTTCGTAGAGTTAAAATGAAGTAAATTAGTGCCTTTGAAACATCCCACTTTCGCAAATGAGAATAGAGAAACATACCCTCGAATCTCAGCCAGACTATTAGTGAGTTCATAGCTATAAGAGTAGTAAAAGTAGATTCTTGCTGCTAGAACATCCAATGTTCTGCGATTGAGTTGCTGCAGACGTTTGATTGCACCGGAGGAGCAAGCCTTTGCCTGAAATAAAAACAAGATGAAACCTTTTTCACAATAAATTCTGAAAGAAGTGTCCAGAAGCTCAGTGCCTTTCAATTCCTATCAGTATGACTTTAGGCAAGGGAAACCCTAATTAGAGCACAGCAAAGCTTTCATTTATGTGATTTGCCTTTTTTGATGACATGCAATGTCTGCCTCTACCAGGTAAAACTGACCTTATCATACGATTTCTTGTCAAGGAGGAAAATCAGAACCAGCAGGTAAGTAAAAATTTCCAGCTCTGGAAGTATTGACTGTTTGTGTGAAGATACATGCAGAGCACTGGAGGGCGTATCAATATCCATTCCGATTTCTTCCTCCTATAAAAAGCGATTGCAATAGTGATCATCAATGAACCAGCACATTTCTTTGAATTGCACCTTTTGCATTAAAAAATGAAAAAAAAGCATTCAATCTAAAGGTTGATATCTTTCATGCGACAAGCTTTTTATTCATTTTTTGGGATCCATAAATCATGAACAATATGACTTTTTCCACTTGCATTTGAGAAAACAAGGAAAAAAACACCTTATAGTCATCAGTTTGAGAATGGCACAAAAATTGGATGAAAGCCAATCAGATGGAGAGACTTAAAAGATTTTGTGATTGGAAGGTATCGTGGAGAAAGTGAGGTGAAAAGTGCTCAAGCTGCAGTTTCTTTTTTTGGTTAGGACCAATAGCTTCTAGGAACAGAACAGAACAGAACCAATCCTAGGGCACCTGAGGAACCGTTCCTAGAAATGGTTTCTTAGGTGATATTTTTATTGATTAATTATATTGAAAAAAAATTAGGTGTGAAAATATAACTCTGTGTGAGATCGTCCCAACAATTGAACTAAGTAGCAGAAATACTGCAGATAGCTTTCAGAACTGAAAAAATGCCAAGAGGGAAGGAAGCATCAGATACCAATTTAGGAAAAGTAGACCACAGTCTGTAAGAGCTGGCTATTTCAACCAATTAGATTAGCCATTTTTCACTATATTGTTGCTCGACGTTAATCAGAAAAGAGTTCTTTCATCTGCCTTTTGTAAACATGCAATTTAACCAGGATTTAAATATCTTCAACGGCCCATGATAGCGACTTGAGTTTCAAATGTTGATGTTTAAACTTTATAGTTTCAAACATCATAACAAAGTTTTAGATGAAATCCTGACATGGCACATGCCTTACACACACACACACACACACACACACATTTAGGGCAATTGTCAAATAGATTAGCTAAACTATAGTAAGAATAACGTTCTACCATTATTATTACATACTATAATAAGAATAACGTTCTACCATTGTTATTACATAAATATGTAATACTATTATGGATATTCATTTTTATACTAGTAGTTTCTCACGAAATTGGCATCAATGTTGCACATTCCATTCCGGAACGCGTTCCGGAATGTGATCTGGATTGCTGACGTTCCGGAATATGCATACATCTTGTTTATTAAGATTTATCATCCATCGCAAGCTCTTGTGCTTGGCTTTTGATTATATATCCGAGCTTCTCATGTATGCCTTCCATTTTGTCAGCCCTCTTGGTGCTGACGTTACCAGTCCATCTATACAATTGGAGATACTATGAGGACCAAAACTATTGTACTAGGATCTACGACTTACCTGGCCAGTGGCCAGTTGTATGGGAGTACCCTATTTGAGGGCTGCAAATTTGAGAGAAGACTATACATTTGATTAGAGAGTTACATAGCATTCAAAAAATAGATTTGCTCAGTTATTTCAGCAGTCAAGAGCATTGAAACTAAACCCCAAGGAGGAGAAAGAAAGCACGAAAATTTTTGCTGCTACGCCATAAAGAGCATTGAAACAAAGCCCAGTGGAAATAAACTGCGGAATTGAAAGCTAATTCAGACTTTAGGAAAGATCACTCATTTACTCAGAATTCGGATCATATAGAAAACATAGAACAGTAATTGGAACTGGGCAATGCACTTCTGCTTTTATTCAAATAATATCAGACATGAATAATTCATAAAACAGTTTAGCTACTGCTACTGCATCTCTACTTATTTTGATCTTAACAGATAGTGATGCTAATCATTAAATAATTTGCTACAACATCATCATCAATCAAATGTAACTAATGAATTAAATATACTTAAGGTTGTGCACTTATGCCCTAAAGTCAAGGCTGGCACAGTCACTGACTTTGATCCCCAGAAAACAATGTCGCATTCTGCTCTGTAAAAATGTCCCACAGTTTGTATTTCAACCCTGAAGATCGAAATCTATTTCAGCCTTGTATTTCAATCCTCTACTACGGTGGTCACATTTTGCATTTTGAGCCTTGGATCGAAATTATATATTGACCCTGAGAATCGAAATTCTATTTCGACCCTAGACTGTCGGTTTTCTA
This sequence comes from Diphasiastrum complanatum, assembly GCA_029204225.1. NCBI lineage: Eukaryota > Viridiplantae > Streptophyta > Lycopodiopsida > Lycopodiales > Lycopodiaceae > Diphasiastrum > Diphasiastrum complanatum. The sequence continues at coordinate 44,795 of MU834225.1, read as the reverse complement.
CAGACTAACTTCTTTATAAGTATGTACAAGTATTTATAGATTTATAGCAGGTCCACATTACCTTTGATTTCATCAAAGATAGACATCTAACACTAATATGCTCCTAAATATATGGGACTTGACGAAATCAACCAGGCAAGGAGAGGAAGTGATGATGGTGAGAGTGTTGAACAAGATAGCGATAAACTGAAACAGAGATGCAACTTGCAAGAAAGGAAGGCGTCGTGTCTAAGTAACATGTTATGTTAATAACCTCCAACAACATTATATTGTTCTCGACACAAAAGTTTCACACTGCTAATATGATGGACAACAAGACCATGACCACTTGTTTCAACCCAATCACAGGATATGGTGAGCATCACACTCAACAGTCTACCGAGCTCTTATCAAAGTTTGGTGACCACACTAAAATCGTACGAGAGAAAACATTTTGATGAAATTTCAAGAATTTTACTTCAAGAGTAAAGAAGAAAAGGAAATAATTGTACGAGTGTGAATCACTCTCAAATCTTGTTCTTGACTTAATAAGCTACACACACTAAGATGGGTATAGGTGAATCAGTAATGGACTACTTCACTCTGGTAAAAGATATGAGAGGACTTATTGCAATTAGAGAAAGTGTTCCGGATTCAATATAAGGGAGTTGGAAAAGTACAGGTTCAACTACCTTCAGGGAAGATGACATAAAGGACGTGCTTTATGTACCAAGAATCAAGAACAACTTACTCTCAATATCAGCAATTGCAAAGCAACACATGGTGGTGCAGTTTGGGGGAGAGCGGTGTCTCATCAAGACGAAGGATAATGAGGTAGCAGCTGAGGGCATATTTGCAGGAAGGTTGTACAAACTTCAGGCTCAGATGGTGGGTCACCATGCAAGTGTTGCGGATATTGGATCAATGAGTAAGTTATGGCACGAAAGGTGTGGACATCTCCACCGAGGATCACTAGCAAAGCAAGCCGCAACAAAGCAACACAAGGGAATCGGATGGTGGACAAACCAACCCAACCAAACCTAGATCTTACGGATCGAGCCCCCAAGCTATGGATCAATCACTCACAAGGGATAGAGGAGTCAAACTAGCACCATGTAGCTACTAGCACCATAATCAAGCATACACTAGTGAGAGCCCAATGGGTATACTTATACCCTCCAAGGCCCATGCACCACAATGCACCATCATGAGTTTAGGCCTCTAACCATTGATTATGACCATATGCACATGAGGGCCCCAAACCCCTCATAATCATAATTAACTTACGGGTTGTAGGCTTATTGATCTCTAGCGGGACATGCTATCCGAGACCACTCGGGGCATGACATTCTTCCCCCCTTATTCAAGTTATGATCTCAGAACTTAAAGCTAGGGAAGTTTCTCCTTAAGCTCCCTTCCTGTTCCCAGGAATCATCATCGTCTGTGCAACCCTTCCATCGAACCAGATACTCGGTAACTATACGATTCCTCAATCGTTTAGTTCTTGTATCCAAGATCTTTTCGGGTTCAAGTTGGGACATACCCAATGATTCATTCAATAGGTCCAATTGGTCTCCAGAACCAAGATGCTCCCCTTCACATAGACTCTTCTTGAGTCGGCTTTTACGTGAAAAACTGGATGCACTTTAGTTCCCTCCGAGAGGTCCAATTGGTAAGCTAAGGAACCGATCTTTTTCAAGATCTGATACGATCCTCTATACCTAGGGGACAATTTGTAATGCTTGTCGGGACGCATCACACTAGAATCCTTCGAGATTCTCAAATATACCCAATCCCCCACCTCAAAGTCTCCAGACGATCTTTTCAAATTAGCATAATGCTAGTCCCTATCCTGGGCACATTGGACATTTTCACGTGCTATCCGAAACATTTCCTGCATATCATGTAGGAAATCCGCTACCTTCTGAGACTTTGATCGTTCGAGTCTCTACCGAAATGGGCGATCTAGGTTCAAAACCGTACATAAGCATGAACGGGCTATAACCGGTAGCCGATTTCTTACTACTATTATAGGCAAACTCAATCAAGGGTAGATACTTCTCCCAATCAGATTGTTGTCGTGAAACATATGCCCGTAGCATTTGTTCCATTGTCCGTCGTGAAACATATGCCCATAGCATTTGTTCCATTGTCTGATTTGTTCTTTTCATCTGACCATCCGTCTCGGGATGATCAAAAGAACTCAAGCTCAGCGTTGTCTTTAGCTTAGCGAATACGGCCGACCAAAAGTGACTGGTGAGATTCGGATCACGAATGCTCACGATGTCACTTGGTAATCTGTAAAGTCTAAACAGACGCTCAACAAATACTTGAGCTAAATCAAATGCTTTTTGGGTGATCTTTACCCAAATAAACATAGCCGATTTGGTAAGATGGCCAATCACCAAAATTCCGCTATCCTGTTTATTCATTTGGGGTAATCTCACCATGATCTAAGTCTTTTCTTATTAATCAAGTATACCCCAGAGTCTGAGTTATGATTCTTCAATCACAATTTACCAGATTCCTAAGCCATCCTTACCATAAAAAAGCGTCACAATTCTTAGAAGACACATGAGTTGTTTTAAAAAGCCCTTTCCATCTGGAAAGTTTCAAACTTACCCAACTCACTTACAGTGCCTATATAAGGATTGTAATCCTCAAAACGCCCTTACTTTAGACATGGTACAAAGTATCATTCCAAAGTTTGGGTTCAATCTAGAATACATCTAGATTTTACTCTTAAGTTCTAATCTAGAATAACTTAAGATTCACCGGAACTTCACTACGTGAAGCTCTAACTTTTGGCTTTTATCAACTATCCAACTCTACCTAAGTTTTTCGGGATAGCCTTCCATCCTTTCCAATCGTGAAAAGATTAAGGCCAAAAGTTTCCATGTTATAGAATTCCCTAGTTTTGATACAAATCAATCAGACTTGCAATCAGCCACGTTTCTACTACAAGAGTGTTTTCTAATTTCCTTCTCTTACATCTTCTAACTAGATATCTACTATAATCCTTAGAGGATTTCTATAATATCAAAATATCCTATCGTTCCTGATTCAAGAAACAGGTCGTCAACTGTTCAAGTAATGGATTCCTCCTAGAATCCTTCATAGATGTTTCTCCGTTCTATTCTTCCTACTTCTCCCCCTTTTAACAGGAAACCACATGAGTTTCCAAGTTTTGCATATCAGTCAAGATATGCCCAAGGAGAAGTTACAAAGAAGAATACAGTTAATGTCCCAACACTTTCACTGAATGACATATCTTAAGATTTTCTTCATTACCAATATAGAGAATTGACCTGTATAATCAGAAAAGGATTTATTGAAGATTCATATAAGATAAACGATTTTTAGAAAACGATTTCATTAGCCATTCACGTGACATCGTCCAGGGTCAACGGGTGCTAGAAATTACCTTCCGAGGAATCACATGAAATGTTATGAAATTCACAAATATATTCTTAATATTAAGAAATAGCTTACTAGGTTTCCGGTTTTGTAAATTTGAGATATCCATAAAGGGTCATGACCAATATTCCAAATTTCTGACAAAACACCCTTTTATGACCAATAATATTTGGCATCATTTAAATTTACAGCCAAACTATGGTCAATCCGATCCAGTTAGTTTCATATCTTCGTTACTGTTGCACATAGATGTTGGAATGTAAATGGAATTGCTTACATTACCATAGGTTACTTTGACCCAAAAGGTCGAGAGTTGTGTAACCATGGTCATTTATTATATTAGGCCTACTAAACTTAGAGTTAGCTAAGTTAGCATGAAATTAACTTGGTAGGGACTCATGGGTCCACTAGGCCTAATTGTGACATTAAGTACCCCAACTTGACATATTGGAGGTACCTTATTCTCTCTATGTAACTTATAGAAAGTCAATAGTCAAGTAGTTGGACAGCCAATAGTCAAGTAGTTGGATAGCCAGTAGTCATGAAGTTAGGTAGTCATCTTGGACTATACATATGTGTGCATCCCATTGGTATGAGACACTTTTGTAAGCAATACTGACTATTCTCCTTGGCTGTCCACGAGTTTCTACAAGAGCGTTTCTAGCCATCTCTCTCTTTCTTTTGAGAATGCTTTGTGTGATTGAATAGTTAAGATCCTGGATCCTTAGGCTTCTATTTCCTACACGGTATCAGAGCCTTTAGGTGATCATATTGCTTGTAGGAGGGCGCCCAATAGGAAGCTATCTTCTTCCCCTTTTGGTTGCAGAAAATCATCAAGCTGCTAATTTTTGCAGGAGAAGAATCTGTTCATCTTCTTATAGCATTTTTGCAAGAAATTGCATGGCACCTTCACCTAGTTGAGAGCTAGCAGTAGGGCGCCCATGCCCAAACCAATTGCATGTGATCTTGACTCAATTACATGCCGAAAATTTCAGATTTACTTCCTAAATGAAGATACATGTGTTTTGGACACATTTCTTGCTGAAATTTCCCTGTTGGTGAGCTTGGAGTAGGGCGCTACCATCAGCTCTATATGCACATAGTGTGCACTCTTTTCAACCACAAATTTCTGGTTTTGGTTTTGGCTTCAGCCTTCATTCGAAGTCTACATATTTGTGAGCATTCTGTTTTTTTGTGCAGAAATCAGCCACCTATTTCATTACTTGTAGAGCAAATTGCATGTGGAGTATTGCAATCTATTGTGCTCATAATTTCAGCTTTGAGGTTGCTGTCCTTTGAGTAGATTTTGTCTTGGAAAGTCTATTTCCTATCTACTACAAGCTGATTTTTCTGTTATGGCTAAAGAATCGGAGTCTATTGGTTCTTTATTTAATGAAGATAGGCTGGATGGCACAAACTATTCCTTGTGGTGCTACATGATAAAGAACCTTCTAATTGCTAAAGGTTTGTGGGAAGTAGTTAATGGTGACGAAGAGAGGCCGCCTACCTTGGCACCTATTACACCATCTAGAACAACTACTTCATCATCTACGGAGGTGTCTTCCGATGAGCAAAAGAAGTGGGATCGACGAGATGCACAAGCACATTCCGTCATTGCATTATCAGTGAAGAGATCTATCCTTCCTCATATTAGATCATTAAGACTTCCAAAAGTGCTTGGGAGACTCTTGCCAAGATGTTTCAAGTAAAGAATGCGGCAAAAGTGGTATATCTTCGAAATCAACTTTCTATCTTGAAGATGCAAGAAGGTGATTTGCTTACAAACCACTTGACGAAGATCAAGGATCTTCGAGAGGAGCTTCTTAGTATTGATGAGGTGATTGAGAACTCACAATATGTATCTATTACTCTCAACTCTCTTCCTAATTCTTACCTTCCATTTGTGTCATCATTGAGCATTTCTCTTAGAGGACAGCAAATCTCCTTCGACGAACTTGTTGGCTTACTTCTTCAAGAAGAGCAAACAAGGATCAACTTTGGTGAACAAGAAGATCAAGCTTTCTTTGCAAAAGGCAAAGGCAAAGGCAAGTGCAAAGGGAAGCCTTCTTTCAAAACTTCCAAAGATGATCAAAAATCTAAGGAAGCTCAAGATCAAGACTCCAAGAAGAAGGGTAACTGCCACTATTGCAAGAAGTTTGGGCATCACATCAAAGAATGTAGGAAGAGGCTTGCAAAGGAAAAAGAGAAAGGTATCGATACAAGTACCGCAATCATTACTTTGGAACAACAATTTGGAAAGGAGAATAATCTTTTCAATAATGATTATGCTTTTGTCACTAATAATCTCATCTCTCCTAAAGACGAGATTTCTGCCGCTTCAAATCTTGCTGGTTTTTCAGCAGAAAACAACTCATCTTCAGCTTTACAAGTTGCTGTTTTTTCATCTATTGATTGGGGGATTGATAGCGATGCCACACGCCATATGACTTATCACAAAGAGGTCTTCACGAAGCTTGTGAAAGTGCATGATGGAAGCAAAGTTCAAGGTGTTGATAACACCTCTTATCCTATAAAAGGTATTGGAGTGATCCCCATTATCTTACCCAATGGTGAGAAAAAGTACATTCGTAATGTACTTTATGTTCCAAAAATAAAAACGAATCTCATATCGGTCTCTACAATTATGAACCAAGGATTGGTTGTGGAATTCAAAGAAGACAAATGTCTTATCAAAGACCCAAAGAGATCTCTTATGATCATTGCTTCGGGAACATTACGTGGTGGATTGTTCCTTATGGATACCTATGAGCGAAGAGCTTCATCATCTTTTTGTCTTGTTGCATCAAGTTCACATTCTTTGGAGTTGGCTGAATTATGGCATGCTAGGTTTGGAAATCTCAACTTTGCTAGCTTGAAGATGTTGAAGAGATTCAATATGGTTGAAGACATTCCTAATATTGAGCATCCCGAAGGACATGTTTGCGAAGGATGCATATTTGGAAAATTTCAAAGGCAGGCTTTTCCAATTGATGGAACTATTAGAGTTGATGGCAAATTTGATTTGGTTCATAGTGATGTATGTGGTCCAATGAGGACCGAATCCATTGGAAGGTGCAAGTACTTTGTTACTTTTATTGATGACTTTTCAAGATTTACATGGATTTATCCTATGAAGGCAAAATCTGAAGTTTTTCAACGCTTTAAAGATTTTCTAGCAAAAACCAGTTTGGGCACTCTTTGAAGATCTTACGTACCGACCGAGAAGGGGAATATATAAAGAATATATTCGGTACTTATCTTCAAAGCAAAGGTATCCATCATCAAATGACAACCCCTTTCACACCTCAACAAAATGGTGTTGCCGAAAGAAAGAATCGCACTATTATGGAGATGGCTCGATGCATGCTCAAGGCAAAGGGCCAACCTCACAAGTTTTGGGCTGAAGCGGTTATAACGGCGACTTACATTAGTAATCGGTGTCCTACTAAAGCCTTGAAGGTATTAACTCCTTATGAAGTTTGGTATGGTAAGAAGCCTACTGTTTCTCACTTACGCATCTTTGGTTGCACGGCTTATGCTTTCATTCCCAATAAGCTAAGAACCAAGCTTGATGATAAAGGAGTTAAATGCATATTTGTTGGCTATAGTAGTGAAAGCAAGGGCTATAGGTTGTTCAATATGGATACTAATAAAATCATAGTAAGTCCTGATGTTCATTTTGATGAAAAGACCTCCTATGATGTTGCGCCCACTCATGTCATGAAAGGGGACTTCCCCCATGATGCATATCTTGAAATATTTCCAAATTTGGTTTTCTCATCTCATCATGAAGATAAGGGACTACCATCAACTTCTAGTGGACAGCCCACTACTTCTTCAATTTTGCAGCCCATAGTTCATCAAGAAGAACCTATTTATGGTGAAGAGCAGCCTGTTGAAGACATTGGACAGCAAGGTCCAAGTTCGGAAAACATTGGACAGCAAGGTCAAAGTTCGGAACACTTTGGACAGCAAAGTGTTGACAAAGGTAAGGCTGTTGGACAGCCCAAACCAGTCCCTAAATGGTTGTTGCACACTTTGCAGGACAGCAAAGTGGATCATTTCTATGAAGGGAAGACTCGTGCCTCTACTAAATCAGTAGAATTTGCTGATTTCTTTGATTTTGCTCTAACTTCTATTGAGGATGGTGCAGTAAAACCTGTTTTTTATGAGCAGGCCAGTGGAGTAAAATGTTGGGAGGATGCGATGCAAGAGGAGTACAACTCACTCATGAAGAACCACACTTGGGTTCTTGTTGATCTTCCACATGGGGCTGGAATCTTCATCTCTCAACAACGATACATTGAGCAGATGTTGAAGCAATCTTCTTTTTTTAAGTCACTGCAAGTTGATGGATGCATTAGTGAAAAGTTTCATGCGAAACCTTTTCAATTTGATGTTTTAGCAAAGGCTGAAAAATTCAAGCACTCTTTGGAACTATTTTGTACTAATCGAGGAGGGAGTAAACATGTGTCAATTAGTACTTTTGTTCGAAGTGTTAAGAGTGAGCATTTGTTTGGAGAGAATTTTTCGTTATTTGAAAAATCTTCTATGTCATCCCATGCCTCTTCGAGGGACAGCTTTGATGACACCATCGTTGATGCATTTCTTGATAGTTTGCTAAATTTTAATGATGAAGATGTTGGACAGTAGGTTCAGTCATCTTCTTTTGGTCATTTACAGCCCATTTTTACATCATGAGCAGTCCATTATGCTTCAGGAACAGCCTGCGAAAGAGTATGGACAACATGGTCCATGTTGGGAACACTTTGGGCAGCAAAGTGTTGAACAACCCATAACAGATCCTTGTCGGCTATTGGAGACTTTGCAGGACAGCAAAGAAATATCTTACTACGAAAAGAAGGCACATGCCTCTTTAAAATCAGTACCTCTTGCTGATTTTTTTGGCTCTACACTTACTCTTCATCATGATGTTGGTACATCGCCTATTCTATGTGAGCAAGTCATTGATGGTAAGGTTCGGGAGGATGTGATGCCAAAAGAGTTTGGTACTGTTTTTTATTGTCCTTATGGTAAGAAGTATTTTCGAATGATGTGGGAGCCTATGATGGATTACAAGTCCATGTTTCGACTTATTGCCGAGTTTATGTTGGTTCCCTACTTCGGATGGAGCATGCAAATCCTCACCCTTTGACTTGATGCTTCATTATTACACATTCTTTCCTTTTGTATGTTGGACATGATTGGGGATGAGATTTCGACTACTTCGGTGCGAAGTTTATTTGGCGACATGAAGTTTGGACAGCAAGTTGCATTTTTCTCTTTCGAGAAGTTACTTCATGTTATGTTATGCATTTCCATTTAAGGAGGGTGTTGGAATGTAAATGGAATTGCTTACATTACCATAGGTTACTTTGACCCAAAAGGTCGAGAGTTGTGTAACCATGGTCATTTATTATATTAGGCCTACTAAACTTAGAGTTAGCTAAGTTAGTATTAACTTGGTAGGGACTCATGGGTCCACTAGGCCTAATTGTGACATTAAGTACCCCAACTTGACATATTGGAGGTACCTTATTCTTTCTATGTAACTTATAGAAAGTTGGATAGTCAATAGTCAAGTAGTTGGACAGCCAATAGTCAAGTGGTTGGATAGCCAGTAGTCATGAAGTTAGATAGTCATCTTGGACTATATATATGTGTGCATCCCATTTGTATGAGACACTTTTGTAAGCATATTGACTATTCTCTTTGGCTGTCCACGAGTTTCTACAAGAGGGTTTCTAGCCATCTCTCTCTTTCTTTTGAGAATGCTTTGTGTGTTGAATAGTTAAGATCCTGGATCCTTAGGCTTCTATTTCCTACAATAGATGTCCAGTTTCCAATGGCCCATGGGGCAATCACTGCAATTTTGTTATAAATAGATTTTAGATTTGATTATTCTAGTTTTTGTCTTACGAAGTTCCTTTCAGGAACTTGTTCAGTATACCCTTAGTCATAGGAAAAACAAATTTTTCCTAGTTAGCAATTTTGTAAAGGTTTGTCCAAGCAATTTCAAGAAACTTGCCATTTTTATGAAACTTAAGTGCTTGACAATCAATGCTTTACAAAATTTGTAACTAATTAGGCAAAAAAGAATAATCAATATCCCAAAATCCTTTTAAAACATTGCTTTACTGCACCCGAAAAAGACGGAAACCAATAACTGAAAAAAGTCATTTAGACTAAACTAGGAAAAAATAAAAAAAGAGAATTAACCCTACACTTAAAAACTAAGCTTGATTACTCTCCCCCCCCCTCTGCAACTGACAAAAACATAAAAAGTTTTCATCTTTTAAACCCCCCCCCCTCCCCTGAGGCCCTCTTCGAGCCACGCAGATCCGTTTGTGTCTCTTCCTTGGGGCTGAGCAGGTCCGAACTTCTGCTCATTTCAGTAGAAACAGCCGCGAGAGAGAGCGAGAGAGAGAGAGAGAGAGAGAGAGAGAGGGGGGGGGGGGGGTGCAGGTTCGTGGGGGAGATGGGGCCCAGCTGCGCCCGGGGAAAGCTAGAAACTATCCAAATACGGCTCAGCTTTGGAGATCATTCAGATTCTGTGAAACAGACTATGATCATGTCACTGATCAAATCAACCACAAGCTACCAATATAAAGACCTTCACCGAGAATCACTAGCCAAGCAAGCCGCAACAAAGCAACACAAGGGAATCGGATGGTGAACAAACCAACCCAACCAAACCTAGATCTTACAGATCTAGCCCCCAAGCTATGGATCAATCACTCACAAGGGATAGAGGAGCATACTAGCAGCATGTAGCTACTAGCACCATAATCAAGCATACACTAGTGAGAGCCCAATGGGTATACTTGTACCCTCCAAGGCCCATGCACCACTAGTAGTGCACTGTGACACCTCACTAGACACCTATGCAGCCTATCTGGGCCACATCATCCAGTTCCCCTATGACTTACTGATAGACCCATAATAAATCCACCATCAAGGCTTATTGATCTCTAGCAGGACACGCTATTCGAGACCACTCGTGGGCATGACAAAGACCCCATTTGTTGTCACACTAAAGTGCAAGAGACGCACCAAGAATGTACCTATAGGAAAGAGTTCATAACCATTGAGACATTTTTGACTATGCGTAGGGTACCAAAGTTGCACCGCATGTTCCGGAATGGCTTTCGGGAATTTGCCGGGAACGTTGTTTCAGGAACACCCCATTTTTTTTGCAATATGGTATTTATGGGGGATCTGATGGTAGTGTTTCAAAAAAAAATTCAACACTACAGGGACCTTATTTTTGTTAGAAAATATTGTTCTAATTGTTTTTTAATAGTTGGAAAAAAAATTTAAACTTAGATTTTTTTCATTTTTATAGGCAAAAAAACAATACTAAGTAATCAATATACTGTTTATATAATACAAAATATATCTACAATAGATATTTCCAAAAACAAACTACTGCATTCGTTCCGCTGTCCGGAACAGTGGGTGCACTGGCACGCATTCTGGTGCATCACTGGTACTAGGTACATTCATAAAACTCTTTCTTTTCACATAAACCAGACATCAATACTTTAGAGGGGACAGCAAAACACTTACGCTTACCTCCTGCCAATATCAAGCTTTGTGACCCTAAGAAAATTATTAGGATGGAAATATTAGTTTCCATCCTCTTCTTAACTGTAAAACTCCCGACTCTATGCTGCCCAAACAGCAAATCCCTGGTCCAATCACGTACATATACAAACTGAGGCAGATCTGACTTGAAAAAAATTCCACTAACCTTAGAGACATAGGGCAGCAGCCGAGATAGAGCATCCGAGCCAGAAGGCAAGGTGGATTTCAAAAATGATACTACGGTAGGGCCCTTGAGCTTGCGTCTTATAGACATAACATGCCGCATTGCTCGCACCATTAAACGCATCTCCTTGCTCACCACTCCTTTCTCCACGAGAGCTGCTACATTTTTCAGGTCTGCACATGCCACAAGCAAGCACAATCAATATTACAACAGCTCTCTAATATTTACGAACCCTAATTGATGAGTAATGCATAATCGCAACATCATCCAGACAAAAAAAAAAAGCACCATACTCCGTACTAGTATAAACACAGCGAAGGGGGAGAAAAGCAAACATAGGGTAACTTCACTCCTGATTTGCCGTATCAGAAAATAAAATTGAAATGAATGGCATGATCAAAAACTGCGAGGGGAAGAAGAATGTAAACAAAGAAGCATACGGGAAAGGAGAAGAGGGGGCGATGATGGATGGGCAAGCTCAGCTGCGATGGACTCCTCTTCCTTCATATTCACGTCCGCCATCTTTGCCTCTCAGCTATGGCGCCGATGCTGGTGCTGCTTATGCTTCGCTACGAGGAGAATAGGGAAAGGAAAAGGAAAGGTGGGGGGAAGGGCAATCACCTAGGTGGGGGGAAGGGCAAGCACCTAGGTCCATATGTAAAGGGCATTTTCACGGCTATATTGGTATAAAGAGCACTAGTTATGCAAACAATGGCAATCCTATAACAAAATATTAGAACAACCAACCAAAAACAACCAAAAACAAAGAGGGAACCTAAAATGCATCAACTTTTAGCCGAGTCTTTTTGGCTTTGCAAGCAGTAGTGGCAAGCTATTGTGACAATTTGTTAAAAGCTGAGGTGTCACTCTTAGTTCAGCTTGAGCATTAAAGTGAGTTTTTTTTGTTGTGCCTTGCAAAGGCAATTCTATGTGGTGAGGGTGGTCAATGGGGTTTGAAAAAAGTCAACGTTATAGGATATTATGTGGTGATGGTCTTAATTTTTAAGGTTAAAACCTTACTTGAGGACTAAAGTAACATGCATTTGTTGTCAATTAAAAATTAGTATAAAGTTATGCAAACACTCCATAAGCAAAAGCAAATGCTATTTTCATTTGCATGAGCCGAAAGCTATTTTCATTTGCATGAGCCATCCATAAGTACGAAATCATGCAAACAATGCATGAGGTATAAGCAAAAGCAAAAGCTATTTTAATCACTTTATCTTGGAACTCAAGTGACTAAAGCTTGGTTACAAAAGGACAAGAAGAGTGCCAAACTTTCAAGGATTAGCCTATGCCAAAATGCTAGTATCATTCATCGAGGCTCACCCTTGGAGATCCATGGGAGGCCACCACTTGTCATTCATTTTGTTTCATAGATAGATGTCAATTTCATGCTGGCTGCATGAATCTGTTTGAAACCCAGATTCTTATAAGCTTCGCTTGCAAGATTTTAGAAGAAATACAAGATCGATGATCCATCCAAATTCTACAAGATTGGTTAGCATTCTTGGCTCATCTCAGCTCCTCTTATTAGCATAGTTCGTGTCTCCCATGCAGCAAGCCAAAGTGAGATGACAATTGTTGTCTGTAGAACTCATTTTAGTATTCAAAATCAATATTTACGATAAATATTTGAAATTTTTGCAATAAGTAATTACAGATTGTGTTTGCAACCCCTATTTGAAATCTGTATTTATCTAGTATTCAAAGTATATATGATCGGTAATTCAAGTATTCATGAACAATATTCAAGACCATTCATGAATTGTATTCAAGAGTGTTGAGAATAATCACGATCAGTATTCAAAATATTTTAGTATTCACGATCAATATTCAAGTGTGTTCATGATACGTATTCACAATAATCACCTTTAGTATTCAAAATATTCTATTGTATTCACAATATATTCAATTAGTATTCACAATATTAATAATCAATATTCAAGAAAAGTATTCACAATATTCACGATAATCACGATCAATATTCACAATAATCACAATCAGTATTCACAAATATCACAATCAACATCTCAAAATATTTGCTCTCAATATTCACAATAATCACGATCAGTACTCACAATAATCACGATCAACATCTCAAAATATTCGCTCTCAATATTCACAATTTTAGATCATCGTCAACCATCAATTAGGTAGTCTTTAGGACGGATCTCTGAAAAGTTGACCAATTATGGAATATATTTTGCATATGTGCTGCAAAAGAAAATACAATCACAAAATTATAATTAGATAAAGATCAACTATCACTAGTGACAACTTATTAAATTTGTTATATCTTTCACAAAAAGTCTAATACGTGCAATTGTCTACATCAAACAAAACAATCATCAATCATGCATGTATGGATGTTGATGAAAAAAAGATCCATCAGTGGACAAGCACATTTGTCTTTTGCTTTTCAGGATCTAAGGAATAAGATAACATTTTTAACAAAAAAAAGTATTTGTGCTTCGAATTATCACACATAATCTCACCATTTACAAACAAGTGTTGCGCATATATATAAGAATTACACATGGGTGATGCAATTTGCTACAAAACATGCAGTTTGACATGTTAAGGATGGAGATAATTATTGCTTTTTTCAATTGCATGGAGATTTCTTTTTCCTATCTTCATGGGTGATCTTCATTTTCCTGCAAAGCATGCAAGTTTGCATGTTCGTGCTTTACGACTTTCTACATGTCTATTACTAATGGCCACTCATGCAGTCCAAACTCAAAGTTAAAAGCAATTCATGTTATTGAGGCATCAACAAGAGACTTATCCAGGAAAAAAAGAAAAAAGCATATGAACTCCCCTGCATATATAACTCACCGTCAGTCATCTATCATACTTCCATCGCATAAGAAACTTATGAACTTCAATGCATATTCACCAAATGACTAAATGAAAATAGAACTTGCAATAACAAATCTTTGAATTGCCAGTCTCGAAATCGGAACAGAACATCCAACTCAGCTCAGACTAAAGAATACAAAAAGTGACTAAATGAAGCCTAAATTGACAACTCAGACACAGGATCTTGGATTTAAATATTAGAAACAACGATAATATTTTTGACTTGCACAGTCGAATTTTGAGCATAGCATCCAATTCAGACAACAGAATTCATAAAATGACCAAATCAAAACGGAACAAACAACTCGTACGCATATCCCTGGTTTAAATATTAGGAGCAACGCTATTAAATTTTTTCATTGCCACTCTCGAATTCGGAGTCCAGCATCCAATTCAGCTCAAACAAAAATCTCCAAAGAATGGCTAAATGAAAATGAAACAGACAACTCAGACGCATAATCCTGGATGTAGATATTAGAAGCAATGGCAAATCCAATCTTTTACTCACTTCTTTTGAAGCACATAACTGAGATTCTGTAAAATGACCAAATCATAACAAAATGGATAACTCAGACACATTATTTTGGTCTTAAATATTAAAACAATGGCATATCTTTTCTTTTACTTGCCAATCTGGAATTTGAAGAATAGCATCCAACACGACTCCGACTAAAAACTCCATAAAATGACCGAATGAAAACAAAACGCACAATTTGGACACTGATGGAGACAATCCAGCCACTGTTACAACAACTTCAGTTACAGAAAACTTTTCTTGACTACTTTAAACTATTTTTTTTTTCAGTCCTTCAAATCCCTATCTTGGCACGCCATTTTCAGGAATGTTTAGTCGCACCTACGTCCCCGACCGCCACCTAGATCAAACATCAACGACATACTGAAGTTCCAAATCATCGGTCGTCACTTACATTGGCCGCCATTGCCCGTCAACGACGAGCACTCTTTACTAGTGTGTGTGTGTGTGTGTGTGTGTGTGTGTGTGTGTGTGTGTGTGTGTGTGTGTGTGTGTGTGTGTGTGTGTGTGTGTGTGTGTGTGTGTGTGTAGATATATATATGTGTATATATATAGATATATATGTATATTGTATATATATATATATATATATGTGTGTGTGTGTGTATCTGTATATATATTATAGATATATATATGTGTATATATCGATATATATGTATACTGTATATATATATATATATATATATATATATTGTATCTGTATATATATTATAGATATATATATGTACACACACACACACACACATATATATATCAAAATAGCACATGTAAAGCATTATTTGGCCCAAAATTATTAATTCATTTTAACATATGAGGTTCTATTCCTTTTTAGGCTCCTCAAACATAACATATAGAGTTAGGAAATAGTTAAGAGTACATTATAATGTGCAAGTACATGGCTTTGTGAGGAGAAGCTATCAATGTTAAAGATCTCCCATCCAATTATGATGGAAATGTCATGTTTAAGCTCCCTCCATCAAAAGGAGGATGAATGGAAGAGATGAGATAGTCATTAGATTGTCATAATTGGTGCAGATAAAAAATAGAAGGCTTCCTAGGTACTGTAAGGATATCTCTCTGTGGTGGTGAGTTTGAGTGCATAAATGTAGCGTTCTTATAACAAACATTTTAACAAGGGAAATCGGATAATGTTTACCAGTTTTAAAAAAGAAATGCAACATTAGAAGAATCGATGGTCCATCTACCACTTTTAACACTAGAGTTGTCACAAAATGCACACAAAAGTGTGCATTTCAAGCACTTATTCAAAAAATCATATCTCATAAACTATGATGAATCACATCAAATCCTCACATGTGTGTTCTTCATATATACATTTACTGATAAATTTTTTTGAAATTTTGAGCAACTTATATGTAAGATATGATGTGTCAAACATGTGCGGGTACTGATGAAACTTCGATATTTTCATATATGGGACTACATTGTTGTCAATTTTACATTCAAATTTATAGCATGTCTACTCTTAAAAACCCTATATGATTATAGAAACATGTCTATTAAAAAAAATTGAATTTGGAGATCTATAGAGATAGATACGGGCATTCAAAGTTACCCTTTTAAGTGTTGATAAAATTCACTAAGACTGGAATTATCATATATGAGTGTATAATACCATAATTTTAACAATATTTTTTTGGTTCATCTACTTTAAAAAATATTATATGACCGTAGAAACATGTCTCTTAATTTTTTTTCAATTTGGAGTTATGTAGAGATAGATTTGTGCATCTAAAGTTACTCATGTCAGGTGCTTAAAAGTATTGAAAATTATTCAAAGGTGCTAAAAAGTTTTAGCTCTTTTGGAGGTGCTTTTTATAACCTTTCTTTGGCTGTCTACTTTTAAAAATCTTTTATGACCATAGAAACATGTCTATAATTTTTTTTAAAAAATTTGGAGTCCTATAGAGATATATATACGTGCACCTAAAGTTACCCATGTGAAGTGCTAAAAATTGAAGTTTTTTGGAGGCAAATTGCCATCAATTGAGAGAAAAGCAATTTAGGTCTTCCAATAACACAATGAAGAGTCAAGTCTAGTTCCACATACAATTGAAAGATTGAAATTTCAATCATTTGATGACATGTTATGTCTCATCAAGTGACCAAGGGTTTTATGTGCACTTTTGTGCGCACGCGCACAAAAATGTGCTGAAAACAACTCTAGTGTTAAATGCAAATCATGTGGTGAGCCTCCCACGTGCACTAGAATGTTTGAAGCAAAAATTTACTATTATGTACCTCACGATGAGAGTGTCACAAGGTTGGCTTTGCATGTTGGAATGCATGTACATGTTTGTGGAGAAGGAAAGTCTTCAATACTACTTGAATTGTCCAAGAAGGCAGTACAAAACATTGCGACAAATTTTCCAACACAATAATAAAAAAGCGGAAAAAAAAATCACACAAGATATCATCACAAAATATCTTATTGCAGAGGGGAGATATCCTAGTGCAAAAGAGTTAATGATGGACGAGTTATTCACTGTATTGGAGCTCTTCATCAATAGTAGAAGGTAATTCTATAAATGAGTTTCATTTATGTGCACCTGTTTGAAAATGCAATTCAGATCTCAAAGTTATGATTCGCTTGCAGATTAAAAAAATGGACCACTAAAGCCTATAAAGAATGGCAGTCAACAAGTCTGTCTAATGACATATCAGTGTCTATGTGTTTGAGAGAACATTGTTCTTATGAAAATTTCCATGGTTCTTTGTTCCCTGGACAAATCCATAATGATACAGATAGGTGTTTTGTTTTTAAAATGTCTACTTATGGCCCTACTTCTGGTTTGATTTGGCAGAAAGAAATATGATTTTAAAAAGGCTTGGTGTTATTTAGATCATGTGCAACATGTCAAAGATTGGGTAACATTGGTAGTTCATGTGTAATTTGTTAGAGCTAGATCCTAAATGCCAATTGTTGTTGGACATTCTCCATGCAATTTTGATGATTGTTTTCTATATTTTTAGAATACAATATATGCAAACCATTGCAACTTGTGAAATGAAATCTGAGGACAAACAAGCACAAATACTATTATGTAAATTGCATGTCACATTCATGGCAAAACACAACACACATTTAGGGGCTCACGATCGATGAGGCTCAAGCGAATTGGTTAGTAATTAGAATTGTGTTTGGACAAGGACCTAAAATACCTATGGAAGAAAAGAAGTGTTCATGCTTTTGGCACTTCATGGACTCTATTTGTAAACATACAAGCAAGCACATCAACCAAAAATCTAGAAACGCACAACTATGAGCAGCAAAAGTAAAAATAATCTTAGCCCCCCTAGCACAAGGGTAAAGCAGGCCATTGAAATACCAATGTCTCCAATACAACAGCCAAGCTCAAGTTGTCATAGCAAAATGCGAAGGAGGTAGAGTGTATCATTATTAGCAAAGGACCATGTGGCATATGGAGTAAAATTGAATGCAATTGTAAGTTCAATGAATGGACTTTCAAAGAACTGTTCAAGACGACAAATACATTCCTTGCAAAACACTTGTACTATATTTTTTTGAAGTTGAAAGGCTTGGACATGGATCAAAATATGTTCATTCACCAACGTGTATTAACTCGCCAATAGTTGTTTCCTATCATTTCCACATTGACAACATTACCAATAGGTTAGTGTGTATGATACAATTTTGGTATTCATGGCTTACACATGAATTTAGATTGTTAATGAAACTTCAAATGTTACAAAAGACTCTTTTCTTGTCTTTTAAATGATAATTGTAAGAGTGTTTTGTTAGAAATTGTGTCAAAGGAAATTTGAGAGTATGGATATGATCAATTTTAGTCTTGCGTATAATCATTTGTTTTGTAGTGTTATTGATTATGTGACATTTTAAGAATAGCATTTTGTGGCTATCTTTACCATTGTTTTCCATGAACTACTTGTGTATGTTACACATGTTGTTGCACAAAGTGATGGTCATTTATTTTTGGGTGTTCATTGTTCACTCACATTTCAATTACATCAGTTTATTGATGCCTTTACAAAGTAAGACAATTTTTATAAACAATTATGTATGTATTGAAATTGCATTCATCTAATAAAATGTCAAAGAAATATGTGGTTGTCATGATCAATGTTTTTTGTCCAAAAAAACTCACTGAACTCGCAGAAATTTACTCGCAAAAGGCCAATCCTCGGTGCTTGGGGGGATATAGTGTGAGCCTTGCTAAACATTTCCTATGGTATTCCTATGCAGCTATGGTTGGGAGGAGATTGCATCAGAGTTCTCATGTTTGCTTGTTGATCTATGTACATTTGCTCGAGATTAAGAAAGTGACATATTAGAGCAGTTGCTTTCAAGGGCTGTGTGGGATTTGGCATCTTCAGTTAGGGTTTGGTGCGTGGAGAGCCAACGCTCTACTATAGGTGATTTATTGGCAGATTTGGAGCCCATAAGATAGCAGATTGAAGCCCTATGGTGGATTGTTGATCTTCTGGCAGCCTTTGAGCATTTTCTACTATGTGGCTTGATTATTCTCTTCACTTTTGTGAAAATCCAGCCCACATAGGATTTGTGAATTTGTTCGTAACTTCGTCCACACTCAGTATTTTTCAGATCTGTCAGTTGCAATAAGCTTCTTGGGGTAGGTCGCTGGTAGAGTAGGGCTTTTCGCCTTTTGATTTGGTGATCATCCATGGTTTTTTCATCAATTGTCAATTTGAAACTCTAGTTTGCTGATTTTTGGAGAAGAACGTGTAGAAGAACTTGGTTGTAGGAGGTCTATTCTATCCAGTTCTTCTAGAAATTCAGGATAACCTATCTATGAAGTGATTTGAGGTGCTGAGAGCTTGCTTCTGTGTTGTTTTTGCTACCTATTCTTCTACTATAGCATTCGCAAGCAACACCAATCAAGATTCACAGATATTAGATGATGTATATTCCAAGGTGGATGCTATCGACGCTACTCTTAAGCTGATTCTAAAGCAACTCAAAGGTAAAGGGGCTAGTGTTCCTGAGAGAATCAATGGTACAACTATGAAAGCAGAAAGGACACTGTCAATGGGTCATGAAGTTGAGTTGGGGTTTCAAAAGAGGAAGCTACCTACTATCAAGGATCTAAAACCTCCGAAGCTCATTGGAGCAGTATCTATGATAACTATAGATGCCGTTGAGAATTCCAGATGTGTGGCATAGATTATGAAACTAAGATGATTGCTAAAACCACATATCATTTTTAAGAGTCAACACAAAGGTGGTAGAGGAAGATGGAAAAAGATGACCTAGTTCCAACCACATGGGAGGCATTCCGACAAATGTTTGTGCAAAACTGGGTGCCTATAGATGAAAACAATAGAGCTATGCAACAATGGACTTATTTGAAGCAAGGTAACTTGGTGTGCAGGATTATGCAAACAAGTACCAAGAGATTTGTTACACATTCCTCAAGAACTTCCTATGTATATGCAAATATTTCAATTTGTGGAGGGACTTCGAGAGAGTATTCGCCCTTTCGTGTGGAAGGAGCAATCTCATGATTTGCGGGGAGCCATCCAGATGGCTTTGTATTATGAAGATGGAAAAAGAGGCCCGGATCTTGTTGTGGTAGCTGGTACAAGTGGTTAGCAACCTTGGGGACGCAAGGGCAAATGGAACAAAAAGAGAAAATTTGAAGGTCAAACCGCTCAGTGGCCAGCTCGGGGTGACAAAAAGGGAAAGGGTGCAGGGGCCCCCAAAGGCAAAGGGTTGTATGGGCAGCCCAATGCCCAAAAGGGTCAGTATCCTTTAATGTTGTCGCCTTAGGACCAAGAACGTGCAAAGAGAGAGAACCTCTATTTTGGATGTTTGGGGCACCATAGGTGGAAGGAATGTCCATGAACTTGATGCAGACCACATATAATCTTCAGGTGGACCAGATGAACCAGGGTGATGACCCTAAGACAATGGAAGAGATCGAGTAGGAAGTAAATCCAGATGTTCCATGCCTCATGAATGTTTTGGTGGTCTGGAGAGTGGACACGGCTCCACCAACACTTTTGTCAAAATCGGCTTGCCAAGGATATCAATTTCCTAACACTTCTCTTATTGTTATGCAAGGACAACTGTGTAGTAGAGATGTTCAGGTTCTATTTGACAATAGGTCCTCTCATAATGTGTTGAATTCAACTTTGGTATGAAAGTTAGGTGTGAATATTCAGCTTGCCAAGCTCATACGACAGCTGGGTGATGATCATCACGACACATCCAGAGTTGACTCTTTCAAGAGTCATCACAATGTTGTTGTAGGAAGACACGTGGAGGAATGAAGCCTCTAGTTCTTCAGTTGATTCTCACACTTTGTACACCAACAAGAGCACGACTAAGCAGAAGAAGAAGAAAGGCCCAAAGCAATTGAAGCAAGACTAGAAAACAACACAGCACAAGGAACAGTCGAATCCGCAGACAAAGAAGAAGCTGTTTTGCAGATACTGCAAACGAAACAACCACGAGATTCAAGACTGTCGGATACTACAAACTAAGAACAACAGCAAGGGACAGTCGAATCAAGTGGCCAATGTAGCTACAGATGCTCCACAGCCCATTCACGAAGCGGATCATGATGCCTTCATGACCAACCATCAAGGAGCATCCAATGATAGTTCTTGGTTCCTGGAATCTGGTGCCACTCAGCATATGACCAGTCTCATTGGCTGTTTTGAGTCCTATACACCCTATAGTACCAACAAATATGTTCACCTTGACAATAATAGCACCCAAGCTATTAAAGGTGAAGGTACTGTGAGATTGAGCTTTGCAAGTGATCAATCTAAGCTACTTTCTAAAGTCCTATATGTACCCAATTTATCTATGAATCTGCCCTCTGTAAGCAGAATCACAGATCTAGGACATACAATAGAATTTGAAAGTGATCAGTGCATAGTAGTTGATAGGACAGACAAGATCCTAGCACTCAGAAAGAGACATGGATACTTGTATTGATTAAGTCATTGTTTTTCTGCCTCTAGTCAGATGCTCAATACTTCTATTCATGCAAATAAAAGTTTACTTTGGCATTATAGACTTGGTCATTGAATCATGCTGCTGTACAACAAATGCCTAAACATTCTATTGTTCTTGATCTAGACTATCTTAGTGATAAAGTTGAGTTACTTGTCTGTCAAGACTGTTTAGTTGGTAAACATACTAGGAAATCATTTAGATCAAGCCATCAACATACTACTAGAGGATTGTTAGACATTGTGCATTCAGACATTTGTGGCCCGATGAAGAATCCTTCTCTGAAGGATGCAAAGTATTTTATAGCTTTTATTGATAAATTTTCCAAAAGGACTATGGTGTACTTTATCAAGAAGAAATCAGAAGCTTTCAATTGCTTCAGAATCTTCAAGGAGCGTGCAGAAAAAGAGATTGGAAGGACGATCAAGGCCCTGAGGTCTGACAATGGTGGAGATTACATCTCTGTTGAATTTAAGGAGTACTGCTTCATCACTCCTTATAGTCCTCAGTCTAATGGCTTAGCCGAGAGGAAGAACTGTACTATGGTTGAATCAGCTAAATGTATGCTAGCGCATACATCGATGTCCAAGAGCTTATGAGCCGAAGCTGTCTCCACTACAGCTTACATCCAGAACAGATGTTCAAGGCCCTCTCAGGCAAGACACCCCATGAGGTGTGGACAGACTCTGAGCCTTCTGTGAAGAACCTACGAGTGTTTGGATGCGTTGCCTACGCGTAGATGATGGACAAAGAATATTTCTCTCTGATCAAGAACCAGACATGGTCATTAGTCAAAGCTCCTATTGGCTGCAATATCATTGATTGCAAATGGATCTTCAAGGTCAAGTACAATGCCAATGGAGCGATTGATCGAAGGAAGGCAAGACTGGTAGCACAAGGATTCACTCATATCCCCGACGTAGACTACAATAAGACTTTTAGTCCAGTAGTCAAGCATCCATTGATCCGAGCCCTCGTATCATATGCTGCAGCTCTCGACCTCAAAGTGCATCAACTTGATGTGCAAACAGCTTATTTGAATGGAGTTATACAAGAAGACATCTACATGATCCAGCCCGAAGGATATTTTTTGGAAGGTATGAAAAATCATGTCTATAAACTCCATAAGACACTATACGGCTTGAAACAATCTGCCAAAGCTTGGTTTCAGAGGATCAACACATTCCTCATCGAACAAGGTTTCCAGCCAAGTACTGCTGATTGCAATGTCTATTCCAAGTCAGTGCATCAGTTCTTCATTATCATCACCTTATATGGGGGTGATACGTTGCTTTTCAACAACAATACCAATTTGGTCAAGGATTCTAAACAGATGCTATTTTTTGAGTTCGACATGATTGATCTGGGCAAAGTTCACTTCTGTCTGGGCATTCAGATCCACAGAGACAAAGCGAGACGACTAATCTATATCACTCAACAAAGGTACCTTCACAATGTCCTTGACAGATACAATCTAATGAATTGTAAGTTAGCTCACTCATCGATGGATCCAGGCTTGCGTTTGTCAAAGGACCAATGTCTCGAGACCAACCAGGAAGAGGAGCAAATGAGAGAGTATCCCTATCAATCGATACTTGGATCTCTCATGTATGCAATGGTCTGTACAAGACCTGACATCTCTTTTGTAGTAAGCTCACTCAGCCAATATATGGCTAATCCTGACATTACCCATTGGAAGGCTCTCATAAGAGTCGTGAGATATATTTGAGCTACCATGGACCAGTGCATCTGCTATGGAGAACTCAGCAACGACAATCTTCATCAGCTCAATGGATATTCTGATGCAAGCTGGGGAGGAGATGTAGACAATCGTAAGTCCACATCTGGATTTACATTCTTCTTCAACGGCGGTCCTATCTCATGGAACAGTCGTAAGCAAACCTCTATCGCTCTTTCTTCTACAGAAGTAGAATACATTGCTGCTTCTCAATCTATTAAATAAGTGTTTTGGTTGAGAAATTTATTGTCAGACATTAATTTGTATATGTACAGCCCTACAATTATATTCTGTGATAATCAAAGTGCTGTTGCCTTATCGGCCAACCCTAGATTTTACTCTTGTAGTAAGCACATTGACATCCAATATCACTACATTAGGGGCAAGATTCTCAACAAGGAGGTAAGCTTAACATACTGTAGAACACTGGACATGGTTGCAGACATATTCACGAAGGCATTAAGTGTTAATGCATACAATAAGTTTTGTGCATTGCTTAGTCTGAAGATCAAGGCATTGACGGATCCAGATTAAGGGGGGGGGGGGGGGGGGGGGGGGGGGGGGGGGGTTTGGATTTATCTCTTTTACTCTCCTAGATCCTATGTTAATCTGCCTCCATTCATGCTGTTGTATTTTACTTGTGTTGTCGCACAATCTGCATATTTACATGTAAAATAAGACAGGCGAAGAAGGTGAAAAAGACGACACTGTGTTTTTACACGTGATTTATGACAGGCGAAAAAGACGACATTGCCCTACAAATGCCAAGCTGTATTTTACTTGTGTTGTCGCATAGTTTGCATATTTACATGTAAAATAAGACAGGTGAAGAAGGTGAAAAAGATGACACAGTGTTTTTACACGTGATTTATGACAGGCGAAAAAGGTGACATTGCCCTACAAATGCCAAAGGTGCCTTTATGGAAAAACAAAGGTACCCTGTAAATCAGTTTTAAGGCATTTGTAAGAGTGTCACGTTTTTCGCATCTTCATCAATGCTAATTTTAGCAAAGGCTGACGTCGCGGCCTTCTCACGCTCATCCCATGCACTGTGTAATCAGATTTGGCAATGACAACAGCCACCATGATTTCCCACAGACAACACATCCACTTTTGTACCTTCTTCATTTACAAACCTGTAAAAATTATGTATATATTGAATACCATCTGCATATTCAGAATGGCATGAGAACGAAACATCACTGATAACCAAAGATGGACATTGTAGATGCTTTTGCGCATTGATTCTTTCTTCCAGATGTGTTGTCAGTAATAGGTTTATCAGCTTTATAGATTATGTGATTATCTTTGTGAAGCACGTAGTTTCGTCCACTATTATTTTGTGCTCACTTGCATTATTGACCTGTATATTGTGCTATACTTAATTTGATTATAGTTCTGTTTGTTCTGCATTCAGATTTGTGTCAATATTGCAATGCTTTTCTACATTCTGGCTTACTGATTACTTAATTTGGGTGTCTGCTCTGCACAAATTATTATTAGTCTAGCTGTTCGTGACTAATATTTAGTCTTGCTTTTCGCGACTAATTCACGACTGATTATTTGTCTAGCTCTTCACGAATAATTCATGACTAATAATCTGTCTAGTTGTTTATGACAAATTATCTTTTTGATGTTTTGATGTTTGATTTTTGGCTATGTAATCAAATCGAACGTGATTTCTATCACCAATGTTCAGTTTGAGTCTGATAGGCGTAGTCATGCTTAAGAAAAGAGTGAGATAGCTTATTCCGCTGCGCACAAACAATTTTTGTTCGACTTTGTTTCTTTTTCGGGTTTCTAGTTTGCTTCTTTTCTTGTTCGTCCTTTTTTGAGTTATCTTTTTTGTCACCCCTCTTTCCAACACAGAGATTTGGAATTAGAGGGTTGTGGGCATTCCATAACTGTACAAATTTACACATAAGAGTTGGATTCTGAGATAACACGGCTTGCGCGATTTGATGGGACATTTGTTGGCACACAATGCGGAAGCCACACACAACCTAGGACACTCATGTGTATGAGTTCCAGTTTGATGGTGTGATGCATTCCCTTCGTGGTGAGCAGGATGTCCCTCCTAGACTGCTTGTTTTAGCTACGTTCGTCGTTGCATAGGATCCATTCTGAGTACATGTGTGTTTGCTTTCTACTTGATATGTCTACTAATACTAGTCAGAGTAGCATGTAGTGTGTGAAAACCAGATTAGGAGAGAGTTTTCAGATGTGTTCATAGATGATCTTCCATTTGTTTTACCTCCTAAAAGGAATGTTGAACAGAAGATTGAATCAATACCTGCATCATGTCCTATTAATACACGTCCTTGTTGGAGGGTTTGCGGATCCCAAGGCAACACTAACCCTAGTTAATAAGTGAGAGGGGATTTGACACCCTATGTGTGTAAGTCCAACCTGATGATCACATAGTTATTTGATTAATTAGAAAGTTAATAAAAGGAATTTAGGCCTTTTTGTGGGACTTTTAATGTCGCAGGGCCTAAATGTCAAGTTAGCGAATAAAGTTGGTTTTCCTCCAATTTGGATGGTTCCCACTCTTTTTTAAGTTTGAATAGTTAGGGAGGCAGAAATGGACCAATAGGATTCAAAGGCCAGGGTCCTCCTCTCTACAATAAAAAGGGACCAACTCGAGTTTGCTACACATGTACATATCTTCATTTCAATAAAGCAAATTGGTTCTCTTATTAAATGGATTTATGAATGTCCTTGCTCTTTATCACTTTTCCTCCATCTCTTAGGCTTTTATTGTGTTTTTCTAACTATTGGATCTGATTGTTATTGGGATTGCATGTTTTTATACTTTTATGAAAGAGAAAGGGAG
Source organism: Diphasiastrum complanatum (assembly GCA_029204225.1). Taxonomy (NCBI): domain Eukaryota; kingdom Viridiplantae; phylum Streptophyta; class Lycopodiopsida; order Lycopodiales; family Lycopodiaceae; genus Diphasiastrum; species Diphasiastrum complanatum. The sequence continues at coordinate 18,669 of MU834225.1, read as the reverse complement.
AGAGAGAAAGAGTAAGCTATCTTCATTGTGGATCTAGTGTTAATGGATGTAGTGTTAATGCTTAGGGTTAGTGGATGGTAGTAGATGTGAATCTTCCATTCATGCTGAAATCTGAACTATGCTATCGCTCTCATGGGAACAAATCTACGCGTGACAATTAACTTCATCTCCTCGATGCTAGATTGATTAGATCTTGGGTTGAGGATAGGCAAGGAAAGAAACCCACTACAATTTTGGTGCCGTTGCCAGGGAGCTACGCCAATTTTTCAGTTTGCAGCATGTTTGTTGGTGGTTAGCTTGCATTAGGCATCTTGTTGTGGCATGAATAGTGTTAAATCTACATTTAGGGTTAGTTTGGGAGTGATTTTGCTTGATTTGAGTGGATTTGCTGCTCGACTCGATTTCATGGAGAAGGTGCAGTATCATTTAATAAAGATTCGACGTGAAGCAAATAAAAGGCCACAATAACTACATTTTGCAGGTGTCGTGGGACCACCACCAGTTTTGGTGAGGGATACTGTTGGAGGGTTTGCGGATCCCAAGGCAACCCTAACCCTAGTTAATAAGTGAGAGGGATTTGGCACCCTGCGTGTGTAAGTCCAACTCGATGATCACATAGTTATTTGATTAATTAGAAAGTTAATAAAAGGACTTTAGGCCTTTTTGCGGGACTTTTAATGTCGCAGGGCTTGAATGTCAAGTTAGTGAATAAAGTTGGGTTTCCCTCCAATTTGGATGGTTCCCACTCTTTTTAAAATTTGAATAGTTAGGGAGGCAGAAATGGACCAATAGGATTCAGAGGCCAGGGTCTTCCTCTCTACTATAAAAAGGGACCAACTCAAGTTTGCTACACATGTACATATCTTCATTTCATGCTGATTGGTTTTCTTATGAAATGGATTTATGAATGTCCTTGCGCTCTATCACTTTTCCTCCATCTCTCATGCTTTTATTGTGTTTTGCTAATTGTTGGATTTGATTGTTATTGGGATTGCATGTTATTATACTTTTATGAAAGAGAAAGGGAGAGAGAGAAAGAATAAGCTATCTTTATTGTGGATTTAGTGTTAATGGATGTAGTGTTAATGCTTAGGGTTAGTGGATGGTAGAGTTAGATGTGAATATTCCATTCATGCTGAAATATGAACTATGCTACCGCTCTCATGGGAACGAATCTACGCTTGACAACGAACTTCATCTCCTCGATGCTAGGTTGATTAGATCTTGGGTTGAGGATAGGCAAGAAAAGAAACCCACTACAGTCCTTACAAAATGTGCTGCGAATCATGTGGTAGATGCACTATCTCGTGTGGTGTATCAGATGTCATTTGTAGTCATTGAAAATGACTTAGTGTCTGAGATAAGAAAGGCTCAACATGAAGATCCTCATTGTAAGAAAGTGAAACAAGAAGTGATTCTTAGCTATGCAGAGTCTCAAGATGAGAGCTCTTCTACCTTGGTCCGCACTTATCTTAAGTATTCCATAGAAGATGGAATAGTGATGAGAAATGGCAAGGCTCTTATTCTATAGCTTGTGAGGTGCTGTGAAAGAAGATCTTGCATCTCTATCATGATAGCCCTAGTGCTGGTCATCCTGGTGTGGATAGGACCTATGAGTTGATACGACGTACCTTTTGGTGGTCTGGACTTAAGAAAGACGTAAACCATTATGTGACACATTGTTTTAAGTGTCAAGTAAGGATTAAAGTGCCTGGATTATTACACCCATTACCTATACCAGAAGGGAAATGGGAGAGTATTTCCATGGACTTTATTATATGGTTACCACATACACAACAACAACATAATGCTATCCTAGTTGTGATTGACAGACTCACTAAAATGGCTCATTTTATCCCAACTAGTAATAAGATTGATGCACCTGGTATAGCTGATTTGTTTATACAGCATGTATTCAGACTTCATGGATTACCAAGATCCATTGTGTCTGATAAGGATTCTTGTTTTACAGGCAACTTTTCAACTGTAGTGTTTGATAGAGGTGGGATCATCCTGAAATAGATGGGCAGACTGAGAGAGTTAACCAAACCTTGGAAGATATTCTTAGGGCGTATGTGAGTGAAAGGCAAACACAATGGGAACGTTACTTACCATTGTTGGAGTTTGCCTATAATGATAAAAATAATGCATCTACGAAGATGAGTCCTTTCGAGCTGAGTTATGGTTTTAGACTAGCCATTCCAGTTACTGTAGGTATGCCTCATAAGACACCTAGTGCTATGTATTTTCTAACTCACATGCAACAGATGTTGGAGTTAGCAAAGGAAAATGTAAAAGCGGCGATGGATTGGGCAAAGACATATGCTGATCTGGATCGTACGCCAAGAGAGTTCTAGGAAGGAGATATGGTGTTTGTTTTAAGGTTCATCATGTTTCACGCTTAAAGAAGGTTTTACATGACAATGACAACTTATTGGCTGATGGCCTTGTTTTGTTTCAAGAGCATGGGGAGGTGATGCATGGACCACCATCCAAACTTTGCCATTGAGGATGATGTCATCTGAGGAGAGAAGGGATGTCACATGTACTTTGAATACCTTGCCCAATGTAAATTGTAAATTTTAATTATCAAATTGTAAATGGCTAAGTGACCTGCCTGTGGAGACAATTGTAAATTGCAGTGTAAATAATGTTAGTGACTTATTTCGAGATGGCCAAGGGGGTATTGTGTAAAGACCACTAGGGAAATCCCTTGAGATGAGGATAGGAAAACACAACAAGAGAGACTATGGAGCAAAACCACCCAACCAATCCTAGATCCCTACTGGAGTTTCCTCCTGGATCTAGCCCCCAAGCCATGCCATGTGATAGCAAGAGAAGAAGAGCTCAACAGGTAACCTAGACCAAGTTGTCGACGGAATAATCACTACCTCAATATATAGAGAGTAGGATCATGTGCATGAACCCATGCAATCCCCATGCAAGTCAACTATAAATATATCACAATGCTTTTCATGCATTCCTCCTGTTTATATTAGTCACACGTACATGCACTACTCCATATGTCTCAATTAGAGTGTCTAGGTCTTCTCAAGGTCACTAGTCACAAACAGGCCTTGACGTGGTATAAAATCTAGGCATGACCAATAATCTCGAACGCTGGAGGGCCGGTCTACCATATTAGGACTATTCCATGTCCTTAACTAAATATGGCCGTAACATTCTTCCTCCCTTAAACAGGTTCTATCCTCAGAATGGAAAAAAATATATATGAAACTATTCCTTAAGCTTTGAAGTCTTTCCCATGAATCATTATTCTTAGTCTAATCTTTCCATCTAAATAAGTACTCAGAGATGCAACAATTTTTAAATTGCTTGTCTCTACTCATGAATACTAATTGAAATCCCAAAGATATAGTAAGCTATAAATCCTCGAAATGGGTTGATCTACTCCAAAATAAAAGTTCATCACCTTCACGTAAACCAAATTACATGAAACAGTGGATGATTTTACTTATTTCAGAAAACAAATCCGAAAGCTGCCTGAAATTCCATTTCAATTTCTTGCAGAAAATAATTCTTCTTGGTACAAATATTCTTAGAATATCCAACTATTCTAAAATACCACAATTCAGTCATCTAAAATCTTTAGGATATCCATCAAGTCTCAGACAATTATAACTCAATCCAGAGTACTACAATTACTCTAATGAGTTAACAGCCCCATTTCTAGCACCACATGCAAGAAATCAGCAACTATCTATATCTTAATAGATTTATCAGTCTCCTATAAATCTTGAGATATAGACAGAACTTTGTACACAAGCACTTATAAATTATAATCTATAGTAGAATATCATCCACCAAGGTAAGCAAATTCCTCATGAGTAACATAATACTTATTATAAAAATGCATGTGAGATCCACAAAATCTCAACACTAGAGTAAAGAAATTTAGAGTTTAAATGACAGATCTAAATCCTTGACTCTCCCAGTTGATCAAATATTAATCATTATCTTAAGAATCCTGACATTTCCTTATAATCTTCTAATGATATTTAAGTATCAATTTATGATTCATCAATAATAAACCTTTAGAATCTTATGATTCGTCAATCATAATTTATAGGATTCGAACTGTACTTAATCATTGAAAGATACTGGAGTATATGTACAACATAGCACTTAGAAAATATAAGAATTATTCTGAAATTTTTCTCACAAGGAAAATTATTGGATTCCAAGAATATTCTTCCAACTTGATCCTTAACCAAATTATGAGTTCCAAATTCTACAATCAACCAAGTAATTAAAGACCATTATAACATCCGTCCTTAACAACATAAACTTTATACAATCACCTAGAACAACATCTAGAGATTACAAAGTCCAACTGAATTCAATGGTTATCCTTGATATTAGTTAGACTCTATCATCCAATATGAGCTCACTGAGATACTGTCAATAACTTTAGAAATTATTTTATATCAAGAATCTCCTATATTCTATGCACACAATTCTTTCAGATGAATCCAAATGATTCATAAATCATGTGTCTTACAAGCAATACAACACAAAACAAACAGTTTTCGGTGAATTCTCTTCACACTGTCCATTTTACCAATTAACTTCCACAAATATCAACTACTCAAGTTAATTGCCCATAATTTAGAAATTTTAAATGTCCATGTGGAACTCTTGATTGTACTAGTACAACACCACATTTAGCTCCATATCCAAAATCACTCTTAAGTTAACCTATAGATCTATCAGAATAGATCTGTTAACTCTGCAAGTAATTGTCAAAACACAATACTTGATCATATGTCTATGTTCAACAACTAGGTTAAGTGCACTAGATAACCTTAGTAACCAGGAATACATAGTAGATCCAAACAAGATTAATTGTGCACATATGAGAATAATCTCACTATGACCTAGTACATAAACATATATGTCATTATCTGGCAGATTGCTCCAAAATCTGCATATGTTACTCACATATCTCACTGAGAATCTTGTAACTCAGCTACTAAAAAACTCTATTTCTCATAAGTAAATAACATATCTGGGAAATCCCTGAAGTGAATAGTTCCACATCACAAGTTTTCCAACCATCATACTTTTACCAACAAAATTTATTCAACCAATCAACCTACATCAGATCATACTGTACAAACCAAGATTAGGATGACTCATACAGACATCTTTGGACATAAGGTTAAGATTGAAGCTTTATTTTTCTGATCCAATCCATAACAAAATGGTACTTGGCAAACTGATCAATGAACCGTAGTTTAATCTTTACCAACACTTCCCATATTCATGAATATCTCACAGCTCAATATCCCCAAAACTCCTCTAGTTTCAGATTATTCAAAACAATCACTAGAGATTTCCTCTATTCCCACTAGATATTTCCACCATTGCACAAATACTAGATTCCACAAAAGAAATCTATGCAACTGGTTGATCCCATGCAAGTCTTATTCCTATTATTTTTTTCTCCCCCTTTTAAAGAAATTCCATAATTTTGATTGAAAAGTTCTTAGGAGACAATGTATAAGATATCAAAGATTCAAAAAAGTCAGTAATGAGAATCCAATACTATTACAAACCGGAATTTTTTTCTAAAAATCATAAAATATTTTTTTTTGAGTGATAGAAACATTACTCTTAATAAACATTTGGGCTTAGGAAGTCTAAATTCCACTTAATCAGTTGAAAACATCAATTGATTCTTAAGCTATATTCACAAAACTAAAATGGAAGCATAAATTCATATAACTTACAAAGTCCTTTAGAACCTAGTTCTACACTGGAAGGAATCATATGAATATCAATCCAATTGTCTCGTATTTAAGAATTTTCTCAAAAGTAGAGGTATAATTTAAAAGAGAAATAGCTTTTAAGAGTTTTCGATTTCGAATTCAATAAGATACCATTTACGGATCTGGATTTATATCTCATAACCTTTCCAAATACCTTAAACAAGTTTAACCAATGGGTTCAACTGTTAGCATTATTAATAATGTAAAATACTACCCACTGGTCTACAGATCATTCTCACACAAGAATTTTCCTTTGAAATCACGGATGTCCCATACCAATAATTTTCTCTCCAAGAAAGTTCACTGCTTTTAGATTGGATCATTAGAGAATCAAAAGATTATCTGATCATCCTATAACCAAACATAGGATCCAATCTTCAACCATTTTCGAAAAACGCCTCCTACCATTGAATTATCCATTTCCTTAAGCTTTTCACTGTAGACGACAATATCATCTAAGAATATCACTAGGCATTGACTCCGGTATGGACGAAAAACCTCATTCATAAATAATCGAAATAACCTAAGTGTATTCCTCAAAAACCAAAAGAAACCATTAAGAATTCAAAATAATTGCAGTATATAGATATCCAATATCTATATCCAAAATGGTATAAGGAATTCAATTACTTCAAGAAGATCTTAACCGCACTATCCGATAATCCAGAGATCTTAAAATCTCCATATGGATTTCCTATACCAGATATGCACATATCTATTCCACCAACTACTGGAGTACCCCCATATTTGTTCCTAATAGACCACAATAATCCATTGACAAAATTGTGATTTAACAAGAATCTGCACATGGTTTTTTTCGTCACATTAAACAACCCATCTGGATGGTACTATCATTCCCAAATTCCTACCATCTGAGAGTTCCAACTCTTAGGAATAAGGCTCTTTGTAATACAAATGTGAACCAAGTGTCATTCTCGTTCCATGTCACAATTTTTTAATAACAAATAGGGTGACCACTCATGGTCCTATAGATATTTGAAAGAAATTCAACTTAATGAATTCGATAAATCGGTGCTATGCAATTTTCTTACATCGATTATTTTCCAATCCAAATTATATATCACAATCACATTTACCCACTAATGTGTCACATTTTCTTCCTCCCTTAGATTTCTCGGTCACCCAAAAAAATTCATCAACGAAGGCGCCGAAAACTCCTTAGACACAAGTAAATGTTAGGCTGCTTCTTTTTTCACTACACCACTTAAGTATTACTTCGTTTAAGTTGCCTAAACTAATGAAAAATCAATAAAATTTGGGTTTGGGAACTTCTTTTACAATATTCGACATAAAATTTTTTCGAATATAGAGCTACTTCCAAATATTATGACCTTTATTCCATTTATTCACTTTAACAAGTATCTCAAAAGCTTTAGTTTGCCCAATCCTAATGATCAAAATCATTGAGGACAAACCTATTGGTGCTCCTCTAGTCAAAAAAGGAAGAACCATAGCCACCATTTAACTCAATTAACTGGGAGTGATCCTAAACCCTAACTAGCATAATTCCAAGGAATCAAATCCCCTTAATGGGTACATGCCTGAGAACCGTACCATTCCATTACTTAGTCAAGATCGATTTAGAAAAATTCAGACCGATTGATATAGCTTGGCACAAAAACTATGTTACCAAAGTTCCACAAAAATTGGCTTACAGGAAACTGTCAAGTTGATAAGGCCTTGTGCATGCATATTGTCCATGGAGAAGAAAAACCCAAATTCCTTCTACCAAAACCAAGAAACAATATCCAAAAACCAAGGTTATAGCATTGACAACCGAGCACCAAGAAACCGAAATTTCTCTTATTGGGTGCTAGTAACTCAAATTTTCTGAGTTTCCAAATCCATTTTTTAAAAACCAAATTTGCAGTTACTAAATGTCAAGCTCTAAAAACCTCGGTCGATCAATATACAACACTCATGCAATTCTAGCCGTCCTTCCACATGCCCCAACTCAACTTAACAATAACAAAAATCCATGCCCAAAAAGAAAAAAGGCATACACCCCATAAAAGGTCTATCATGCCCCATTACAAAGCCCTCTTAAAAACCCTAACAGGTTTAGATTTTAGGAAGGGAAGGGCATACGTCCACCAGCCGCCACCATCATGAGAAAGAGGAGAGAGGAACATGCAGGTCAGGAGGCTGCTCGATCAACTGCCAATCGGAGAATTGGTGGTGGTGTTGTAAAGCTATCTTCATAAGCTTTACTTCCGGCGCCAGCATTGTCCCCGGCGCGGCGCGACGCCCCTCCCGGTGCCACTGTGACCAGAATCCAGCCGGTGCCAAGTTCCTATGGCTGAAAATCTTTGATCGGTTCTAGCGAAGTACAGAGAGCTCAGATCGATGTGCAATCACCTCACACGATCTAGGCATGATTAAAGGAAGCCTGGGGATCAATAAAATCTAGAGAGAGAAAATGACTTTCTAGAAAGAGAAAATTCTAGAGAGAGAAAAATGTGCTTTACCAGCCTGGGTAGTGTGCTTGGTATGAGGGGGGGGGGGGGTGCCAAATCCCACCAATACTATAGGGGAGTGCGGGTTGCGACTCAGGGCGAGCTCCAACCAAGTCTCAGCCTCCCTTGCTGGAATGTTGTGATGGCTCTCGCCTTGGCATGCTAGCGCCCCGGAGACTAGGGTCGGTCACACACTTGAAATGTAACCTTCTCAGATTTATCAATAAAGTGGGATTTTCCTCAAACTGACTCTGACTACCTTCTGGGTTTCAGTGTTCGGTAAAAGCACCAGTTGTAAGGCCGCTTCAAAATTTTTAAGTTGGCACATAGCTGAGGCTCGTATCCCGGGATGCCATCGGTATGTCGTCGGGACCATTCAGTATGTGGCGCCAGCGGTATGGTGTCGGGACCATTTGGTCCAAGAACTGGTTGTCTCCACATCCGTCGTGGCTTGTGGTTCTAAGTGTTCCTTGCATGAACGTGAATGGGTTAAGCTCTTGGGGAACGGGCTCTTACTTGTCGGCTGAGTTGGATGGCTTGCTTGGGTGGAAGTTACCTGTTTATGGCTGTCCAGTCTGGCGTGGCGCCAAGTTGGCTTCCAGCACTCGTGACGAAGCTTTCAGTTGGTTAAGTCTGATGTAAGTCAGACCGCTTGCTTGGAATGGATGTTACTCGTTTGTAACGAAGCTTCGAGTTGGTCAAGTTTGATGTATGTCGGGCGGCTTGCTTGGAGGGAAGTCACCCACATCGGGACCCTCGATCTGGCATGGCGCCAGGTTGGATCTCAATGTTGGTTTTTGGAACTTCAAGTTGGTTAAGTCTGATCGTTGTTGGCGAGTTGGCTGCTTGTATGTCAAGTGGGTTTGGATGGCAAGAGTTGAAGGCTGGGAAGCTAAGTCGTGGTTCCCGGCTCCCTTTGGGATGTCTGCACTACATGTGGTATCAGAGCTGACTGGCCGGTCAGCTATGCGGATCTCACGGAAATGGCCACTGTTTGGGGTTCATCAAGACAACTGTTGTGCAAGGTGCTGCCCACAGTGTAAGCATAGGTGCGTCCACAGTCGGGGTGGTCGGCAGAACGGGGGAATTGATGAGTCAAAGTGTTGCCCTCGAGGTGTAAGCACGGTCAGTTCTCGCGGTTCGGGCCTGGCGCTGTCTGCACGTAGGACAGATGAGGCAAAGTGCTGCCTAGGTGGGTGAAAGCATGGTTTGTACCTTGTGGGGTGCGGGGCGACATGTTCGAACTGTACGGGTTAACCATTGATATAGAGATGCTACTCGAATTCGGGTGTAAAGCACGGGTGGTTAGCTGCCGGTGCGGGATAGTTGCCGATCGTTTAGCTATAAGGGCTATCGACCAAAAAGTGGTGGGGCGTGACTGAGGCAATGTGTTGCTTAGTGGTGAAAGTATGGATAGTTGGAGGGGTGTCCTATGTGGGCTGATTCTGTGATCTATTTGTATGGGCGCGGCCAGACAAAGGTCCGTTGGCAGGACCATTTCAAAGGGGGACCTTGTCTTTGTTACTTGTTAGTAAACCTGCCTGAGTGTCTTACTTGTATATATGCGTGGTGAGTCTTAGTACTCGTGCTTTGCCTGGTTTGCATGATTGCTTGTGATACAAGGAGCTGATGGCTCGAGAAGGAACCTTTCTTTTGAAGGCTGATATCATCAAACAAAGAGGACTACAAAATCTGTGGGACGGATTTGCAGTTCAAGTACTCGCACGTGAACGGCAACGAAACGACTCAATGTTTGCAAAGGATGGATGGCTAGCCTGTTTCTTGGGTTAGTTTCATTTGTGACAACGCCCACCAGACGCAAGCAGGAAGTCAAAAGTTGGAAAGGGCAATTTCAGGGGAGATCTTCTATGGAGCAGTTGGTCTTCATTTTGGGACGGCCACCTTTGGAATTGAAACTCACTGAGCATGGGTGATATCCGGTATCAGTTGGATTTTTCCTCAAAGGGGAAAGATTAGGATCCTCTTCAAAGATTGGCAACAAGTTGGATCGAGTCATAATCCTAGCAGATGGGAAGCAAAGTGTTGGAAAGGCTTTTTGTTCGAAGAACTCTACTCTAAGTCCGATCAACTGATTTTATAAGTGGAGGGGAACTATCACACACACCTCTCTCTTGGGGCAAATTTTGAATGAAAGTTGATCAAAACGGGGGCAAATTCAAGGTGACCTAGCCATACTCACACGAGAAGACTGGCGAACTTTGGACCTAATAAGTTGACAAGTTTTTGTTGTGGAAAGGAAAGCTTGTTATAGGTTTTCTTTGGACCAGCAATGATGAGGAAACATATGAGTACGCTGGCTTGTGTTACGTGTAAGGCAACTGATCAATGAAGGAACTGTGAAAGTTGAGTCTTGCATGAGAGACTTGGTATTTCGAACGGACGCTAAGGGACAGTTCACGTTGAGATCGGACTAGTGCAAACTCTGGGTGCATGTGTCTGATTCAAAGAGAGCTACTTGAAGCCAAGCTCGATGTACACTTCTTGTTTTGACTGTGAGGCAACTGACCAGTGATGGAATTGTGAAAGTCAAGTTTTGCACGACGGACATGGTGCTTCAAACAAACGCGAAGAGATAGTTCGTATGCGGATCAAACTGGTGCAACCCTTTGGCTTTCCACGAGGTCAATGGTTACATTTGGGCTGATTCAAAGAGCTACTTCAAGCTGAGTGAGAGGTGTATTGCGGAGTACTCAATCTTTGCCTACCTTAAAGAGCCAAGATGGAAAAGTATCAAGATCAGGCTGGGACAAGGAGAGAAATCAAGGTGCAGAAGCAACAAGGCACGGAGTGGACCATAAAGTGGGCAATCAAACGATAAATCCTTTGGCTCAGGGAGCCTTGATACCTGTGCGGAACTGATCAAATCTGGAGCTCAGGGAACTCAACACAAAGTGCATCAAGGACAAATCAGGAGCTCAAAGGAGTTCCAAAGTCGAAATTCAGAAGTGACAGGGGCGAACATTTCAAAGAAAGGCCTCTGTCACCAGTTATTAAGGTTCTTGGGTTTTCCGAAAGCGATATCAAATCTACGCTTTTTCCAGACAAAGAGTTATTTCAAGTTATGTAATTTTTCAATACAAAGAGCTGAGCCTCCGACTTGTGGTGTGCCAGCTTCAATGTAAATAAAAAGTGGCCAGTAAATTGAGTACTGTGCCAAGTAGCTTAAATGTATAGTTATTTTTACTGGGAGACACACCTTTACTTTAATCTGACATCTGATGAGGACATCAGATTTTATAAAGGTGGGGTGGATGTTGTAAAGCTATCTTCATAAGCTTTATTTCCGATGCCACTGGCACCAGCATTGTCCCCGGCGCCAGCAGCGCCCCAACTGCTCCCGGCGCCAATGGCGTCGGCGCCACTCCCGGCACCACTGTGACCAGAATCCAGCCGGCGCCAAGTTCCTATGGCTGAAAATCTTTGATCGGTTCTAGCGAAGTCCAGAGAGCTCAGATCAATGTGCAATCACCTCACACGATCTAGGCATGATTAAAGGAAGCCTGTGGGATCAATAAAATCTAGAGAGAGAAAATGACTTTTTAGAAAGAAAAAATCCTAGAGAGAGAAAAATGTGCTTTACCAGCATGGGTAGAGTGCTTGGTATGAGGGGGGGGGGTGCCGAATCCCACCAATACTATAGGGGAGTGCGGGTTGCGACTCAGAGCGAGCTCCAACCAAGTCTCAGCCTCCCTTGCTGGAATGTTGTCATGGCTCTTGCCTTGGCATGCTAGCGCCCCAGAGACTAGGATCGGTCACACACTTGAAATGTAACCTTATCAGATCTATCAATAAAGTGGGATTTTCCTCAAACTGACTCTGATTACCTTCTGGATTTCAGTGTTCGGTAAAAGCGCCAGTTGTAAGGCCACTTCAAAAATTTTAAGTTGGCATATAGCTGAGGGTCCCGGGACGCCAGCGGTATGTCGTCGGGACCATTCGGTCCATGGCACCAGCGGTATGCTGTTGGGACCATTTGGTCCAGGAACTGGTTGTCTCCATATCTGTCGCAGCTTGTGGTTCTGAGTGTTCCTTGCATGAACGTGAATGGGTTAAGCTCTTGGGGAACGGGCTCTAACCTGTCGGCTGAGTTGGATGGCTTGCTTGGGTGGAAGTTACCTGTTCATGGCTGTCCAGTCTGGCGTGGCGCCAGGTTGGCTTCCAGCGTTCGTGACGAAGCTTTCAGTTGGTTAAGTCTGATGTAAGTTAGACCGCTTGCTTGGAATGGATGTTACTGGTTTATAACGAAGCTTCGAGTTGGTCAAGTTTGATGTATGTCGGACGGCTTGCTTGGAGGGAAGTCACCCACATCGGGTCCCCTGATCTGGCATGGCGCCAGGTTGGATCTCAAAGTTGGTGGCAAGAGTTGAAGGCTGAGAAGCTAAGTCAGGGTTCCCGGCTCCCTTTGGGATGCCTGCGCTACAGGTGGGTTCAATGGTCTTTGTTCAACTATAATTCCAAATTACTTCAATCAGATAATGAGATTGGATCTAGATTTTTCAACAAAAATTCTATCTTAGATCAGATCAAATCAGGTTTGTAAGAACTTTATCACTTGGACAATATCAGATTTTTTGTTTTTCAGGAAATAGATCTTGATCAAGTGATCAACACAAAAAATGAAGATTTTTCAGAATTTCTATTAGAATATATCAAAAATTTGATAGTGGCTAGATCTGGTAAATCAGAACCTAAAATAAGTATTAGCAAAGATTTCTTGGGGGAAGGTAGACTCGACGAAGGTTCTTCACTGTTATTTTTGGTAAAAAATTACTGATCTGGCTATTTACTGACAAATATGGTAAAATTAACCTTTGTCGACTCTTCAATGGATAAATCTGACACAGATAAATGTGTAAGTTTCTTTCTAACAAAAAATAGAGTTTTTGTGGCTTGGCTAGGGTAAATTGACTTCTCGGAAGATTCTGATAGATCTAATCTTCGCTGAACTCACAGATAATAAATTACTATATTTAGAATCCTCATAAAACTTGGTGAAGGATGTGCCTAAGAATCAAGAGTAATATTGGTATTTTTGCAAAAAAAGAGGATTTTTTTGACAAAAATATGACAATATGACAACTAATCTTTGGAAAACCTTCGCCCAACTTACTGATTATCAAAAATAGTAAGCGGGACTGACACAACCTCTGGCGAAGGTTTAGGCGAACTGATATTTTTGCAGAAAGTTGTAAATTTTCCACAAAAGGTTATCAACAACTAGATGAACAGTCACTTTGGCCTTCTATTTTTGGTATTATTCTTCGTCGACCTGGCAGTAAGTAGATCTAAATCACACCTATGCATAGTGAAACAGGCGAAGGTTCTTTTTATGTATTTTTAGGGTTTTTGATGATTTTTTGGTGTTTTTTGATGATTTTTCTGATATTTTTGCAAATCTGCTGGGAATTAATCTTTGTCCTTCAATTTGAAAGATCTGTGAGTGAAACCAAAGCTTCCTACAACTTGGTAAAGGTTTCCTGTAAGAGGCTAAAAAGTTATCAGATTTAATGACGATTTTGCCTCCTTTTTGCTCAAATTTGACAGAAATGACCGATTTTTGTTGTTTTTCCTGGTTTCTCAGATCCAAATGGATCTTAAGAATTGTAATCTGAATAGCTATCCCTGTTCAACAATCAAATTAGATTTCAAACAAGAAAATCCACTCAAATCAAGCAAAAATCACCCTCAATCTAACTCTAAAATACAACTTTAACCTTATTCATGTCAAAACAAGATTCCTAATGCAAGCTAACCATCTACCAGCATGCTGCAACTTGAAAAATTGGTGTTGCTCCCTAGAAACGGCGCCAGAATTGTAGTGGGTTTATTTCCTAGCTTATCCTCAACCCCAGATCCAAGCACTCAAGCATCAAGGAGATGAAGTTAGTTGTCACGCATAGGTTCAATCCTGTGAGAGCGATAACATATCTCAGAATTCAGCATGTATGGAAGATCTATATCTAACTCTAACATCCATTAACACTACATCCATTAACCCTACGATCCACAAAGAGATAGATACTTTCCTCTCTCTCTCTCTCTCTCTCTCTCTCTCTCTCTCTCTCTCTCTCTCTCTCTCTCGCTCTCTCTCTCTCTCTCACAAAAAGCATAAGAACATACATTACCAATAATATTAAGATCTAACAACTAGCAAATACAACAAAAGCATGAGACATGGAGGAAAAAGGATAGAGAACAAGGACATTCACAAGTCCATTCCATAAGAGAGCCAATTTGCTTATATTGAAATGAAGATTTGAACATGAGGAGCAACTCGAGTTTGCCCCTATTTATAGTGGAGCTCCAGGAGGGCCTTGGCCTCAAAATCCTATTGGCCCATTTCTACCTCCCTAACTATTCAAACTTAAAAAAGAGTGGGAACGCATTCGATAATTGGAGGGAACCAATTTGAATTTGAATTTGAACCAATTTTGGTGGGAGACCCAACTTTATTCACTAACTTGACATTTAGGCCTAGCGACATTAAAAATTTCGCAAAAAGGCCTAAAGTCCTTTTATTTACTTTGTATTATCAAATAACTATGTGATCCTCAGGTTGGACTTACACACACAGAGTGCCAAATCCCTCTCACTTATTAAATAGGGTTAGAATTGTCCTGAGATCCACAAACCCTCCAACAAAATAGATCACAGCTCTTCATGCATTCCTCCTGTCTATATCAGTCACATGTACATCTCAATTAGAGTGTCTGGGTCCTCTCAAGGTCATTAGTCACAAACAGGCCTTGACGTGGAATAAAGTCTAGGTGTGACCAATAATCTCGAACACTAGAGGGCCGATCTGCCATATTAGGACTATTTCATGTCCTTAACTGAATATGGCCATAACATAATGGGTCTCATGAGAGTCTGCTGAACTGACTTCCTAAAAAGTAGGAAGGGGTTGACCGATCAACGTGACACATGTCATATGCTCACTGGGAAACTTGGTCCAATGTATGAGTGACACTTGTCGGAGGGTCAATGGGTGGGTCAACATGATGTGTCATATGCTCTTGGTCCAATGCATGAGTGACACGTGTCATTGTCCATTTACTAGCTTACCTATGTGTTAGGGTACTACCAAGTGGAAAGTGTCGACAGTGCATGGAGTTTGCATGTGTCGACATTAGGATGTGTCATGTTTAAGGGGTGCTTAAGGGGATATAGTGCGAGTCTTGCTAGGAATTTGCTATGGTATTCCTATGTAGCTATGGTTGGGAGGAGATTTGCAGCAGAGCTCTCATGTTTGCTTGTTGATCTATGTACATTTGCTCGAGATTTATAAAGTGACATATTTGTTGGGTAATTCTGTGTATTTACTTAGGGTTTGTGAGTTTGTGTGCAACACATGTGTACTTGCTCGAGTTACCCTTAATGCCAAAATTGGCCTAATCACCTACAAACATGTGTAATGACACAAAAAAGTCAATATAGCCCCTAACTCAACATAGATAACTTTTTATATTTTTCACACTCCTCCTAAAAAGATATCTATTTTAAAATATCATAGGACTTGTAGAGTAGATCCTTTGGTGTGAAGATTTAGCCAAAGGACATTTGGTTGAAGCCAAATCACCATTGCCATGAGAGGATCTCCTTGATGGAAATCCAATACCACCTTCCTTGATCATCCCACCATTCCTTCCATGCTTGAAGAAGAACTTTGATTTGAAAGCTCCTCCCCTTTGAAAATGGCTGCACCATGATGGAAATTTGAGGACTCCATGCCTAATAATCACCATAAATATGAAGATCACAAGATAGGGATACAAGTTGATTGCCAAGATTTTGCGCTCTAGCTTGACTAGTCCACAAGCTATGAGCTTTTTGCATGATAGATCTAATCTTGAGATCAAAAACTATCTTGATCTTATTGAGGCTACATACTTGCTCAAGGATGTAAGTGTCATTTTTGGATGCTTCACTTAATCTCATGAGAAGTTTACAAATTGCCTCACATAATGAAAAAACAAGATTTTTCATACTATAAGAGATTATCTTATACTTGCTCTTACAAGATCCAAGAGCATACATTTGATGACACAACCACTTGCTTTCTAAATGATTTGGAAACATATCTAAGCCATCAATGACAAGAAATATGTCCACACAAGACTATATTGTCTACCTCCAACTTTGAGATGTAGAAATCTCAATAAAGCAAGATGGTATGTCAAATAATGGAAGAGAAGCAAAAGTGAATGCGTTGGAGTAGGTACCACTTGAAAATTTTCCCTTTTTCCCATGAGTTGCTAGCCACATAGACTCGGCCTTGCCTCTTGAAGATCTCCTTGGAACCATGTGCTGAGAAGACTCCTCCTCAAGCCTTGGCAAATCTCCATCATGCACTTGGATTTTTGGTAGATATGAGAATTCTACCATCATCCTCTTGATTGAGAAAAGTTCCTCCTTACTCCTTGCATGCAAAAGAATATTGACAAGGCATATGGATCTAAAGATCCCCAAAGTATCAACTATTGCAATCTTCCTATCAAGCACCATTGATAAGAGATATTTCCAATTGAAGTCTTCAATGAAGAAGTCACATAAGAAAGCACCACCTTTGCTTCCACTTGATGAAACAAGATCATCCACATGAACAAGATAAGAAAATTGATGAGAACTAGAACACCTTGGCAATAACTCTCCAAGTGCTTTTGCCAAAGCACCATCTTCATGAGCCTTACCATCATGGAACATAGATTGAGGTACTCCAATTGCCTTATCCTCCTTGAGATGATCCAAGCTCCTCTTGACCACACTTCACAAGGATTAGATTCCAACTTGAAAAGATTCCCACATCTAGTCCCTCTTGCTACCACATCACCATCCCTCTTAACCAAACAAGCATCTTGGAAACCATCATCTAGCATTTTGACAACACTAATGAGCCTGATTCATAGAAGAATTAGGCACAAAAAGTACATCATAAAGTGTCATTGTGGATTCAACACCAATTGGTACACTACCAATTCCATCTATCTTGAATTCACCATCAATAGAAAATGAAAATTAACTTTCTAGGACCATTGCAAGGTTCAAGATAAGTGAAAGATTTTCTTGAACTAGTCATATGAGAACTAGATCCACTATCTATCCACCATGCATTTTCATCTTCAAAACTAGAACAAGAGTACATAGACATCATGAGAGAACCTTCTTCATGATTTGCTACTTGTGTGTTTGTGATGAATTCTCATCACTCTCCTCCTTTGGCTTGTCCTTCTTGAAATGTTAATGATGCTCTTTGCCCCTTCCTCTTGGCTTGTCCTTTTGTGAAGTATGATTTTACTTCTCTTTCATCCTTCAAGAAAGTTGATTGATCCTCAATAGCTTGTTCTCTTGCCTGCACTCCTCAAAAATGAGAACTCCTTGTAGTGCCTCCAAGCTTGGAAGCTCCTACTTGATTGCATAAGATTGAAAAAGGTTGTCAAATTCTTCCTTCAACCCATTTAGGATCACTTGCACTAGCTCTCTTGGACTGAGGTGGTCTCCTATGCAAGCAAGCTCTCTATGAAGATCTTTCACTCTCAAAACATAATTTGAGAAACTCTCATCACTCCTTTGAAAGCTTTGAAAGATTTTTTTCCTTAGTGTAAGCAATCTTGATGTGTTCCTTGCCTCATAAATGGATTTCAATGTGCCCCAAGCCTCCTTGGCCGAGGTGTGCATGAGACAATCTCCCTCAACACTTCATTGGAAACATTCATCTTGTTGATATGAAGGGCCATCCTTGCCCTCTTCTTGTACAAGTTTGGACCTCTTGGAGCACTTGAGGCTCTCCTCCTCAAGTCCTAGCACAATCTCCATCACATCTTGGAGTACCAAAATGGACTCCATCCTCACCTTCAAATGGCATAATTGGAGGCGTTCCTATGGAAGCCATCTTCCCTTGAGAAATTGACTTGCAATGGATCAAAAAAATGCTGCTCTCTCTCTCTCTCTCTCTCTCTCTCTCTCAATAAAGTATTCAATAATGGTATCCTACCAACTCCAATTTGAGATCTTGCAACTAGGTGTGAGACCCATCTCACTAGCTCTACCAATTGTGAAGGATTTAAGATCAATGATGATCCAAATCCATAAATGATCTTGGGTTACAAAAGAAGCTATTCTACCAATCTCACCAATGTAGAAAAATCAGCATCTACACACAAAATGAGATGCAAACTCTTATAGAACTTGATCAAACATGAACCAAAAGATAAAGTATTGTCCTGTCCGTACAAAACCAGCAAGCTACTATATTTCACACGTGTGGATCCAAAAATAGCAAATATAGATCATTCTACACATAGAATTGCATGCCATCATAAGTATAGTGCACGCACACCAATGGATAGTAGAACCCAAGAGAACCATGTATAAGCATGAAA
>MU834224.1:0-48548 GCA_029204225.1 Diphasiastrum complanatum | reverse complement strand
TTCGCTCGAATCAACCGAGCTAGCATGGTGGTCTGTAATCGTGAGAGACTGCCCAGTGTGAAGAAGGGAGACCTACACACCATGTCTCTGCCGCATATAAAGCCGTGGGGATAAAATGGTATCGAAGAGGTGACACTTACTGCGAGCATCCTGGATGGACTTGCGGAAACAAAATCGCTCTAGTTGAACAAGGGAGGCATGTCCTTTCCTAGTCGAGTGGTAGCGGCCTGTCTCATGCTAAAAGTAGGACCTGAGAAAAAGGACCCCCAAGTATGTGTAGGAGCGG
This sequence comes from Diphasiastrum complanatum, assembly GCA_029204225.1. Lineage (NCBI taxonomy): Eukaryota > Viridiplantae > Streptophyta > Lycopodiopsida > Lycopodiales > Lycopodiaceae > Diphasiastrum > Diphasiastrum complanatum. The sequence goes on along the minus strand of MU834224.1, from coordinate 48,262 downwards.
AGGTCTTCCAAGAGAGGTGGTGGAGAGCGAGGAATGAACTCTGCCGCCAGAAAGCGCCCAGAAGAGAGCTGAAAAAGAAGGTCAATGAGACGTTTCCCTTCAGAATCATCATGGGAGCGTTTCTTCACGGCGGAGAGCACGACGGTAGGAGCGTCGGAAGATCGAAGCAGATGTGGGGGCATGGATGCGTGAGTGGGTTACTGACTGATGGAGAGAGCGGCACTATCAGTATCGTACCAAGGGAGGGTGTAGTGTTCGAGGTGTGCGTCGAGTCTTTCTGGGTGGGGTTTTGTGGGGAGGTTTAATGATGCGGCCGTGTGGAGAGAGGTGGTGAGAAATAAGCCATGGGTGTCGACTGGACTATCATGAGGAAAGGAGTGTAAAAGTGAAGCTAAGGACTGTCGGTATAGCGGCATGTAAGTGGGATCAATTGTGTACGTGGGTGCTCGGGTAAGCGTGGGTAGTGTAGATGGATGAGTGGGTGTGGAGGTGGCCGATATCGAAGGAGATAAATGAATGATCAGAAAGGGTGGTGGGGAAGATGTGGAAGTCAGAAACTATGGGTACAAAGGATGGTGACCCCATGAGATAGTCGACGACACTATGTCCTCCACTGTGAGGGTGGCATGTGTAATTGTCTGAATGTGGGCCACAGGTAAGCCATTATAAATGGCTAGCTCATGTGGTTATCCAAACTGCAATAAGTGCTCACCATATGAAGTAGTAGGTCCAAAACTATCCGCGAGGTCCTGGTGACTCCAAGCATATCCTGTCCAAGGCACAAACACGTAGCTGATCAGTGGTGTCGAAGAACTCTATCTGTCGTGAAGATGTCCGGGCATTAAATAAATCCCCTGTGAGGAGAATATGCCCCCGCTCCTGAAAATCTGATAATATCTGGTGAGAGGTCCTGATATGGAGATCCAATACCCTCAGCAAAAGACGAGGACTCTGGTGGAAAGTAACATGCTGCAATAAAAAGATCTCTATCCAAGCCAATATCCTGACCCACAGTGCGAGTCCAGGTGTAGCGGGCCTGCTCGTCATGTCGGATGAAGTCAATACTCGAGTGAAGAGCCTCCCTGTACAAGCAGGCGGACTCCACCTGAACCACATCCACTAGCAGATCTAGTCTCTCATCGGAATACTGAATCCCATCTATATCCAGGAAAAGAAGGAAGTCCTCGCTCTGGGCTCTCGTGTGTCTCCATGAAGAATAATATATCCCTGCTTGTAATGAAATCAACAAGGTCCCCTGCCGTAGAAGATGAGTGTATGCCAACACAGTTCCACACTCCAATCCGAAGGTGGTGTGGATGCGGCCCCGGGGCGTGCTCCCACCCGCAGGCACCCCAAATCCCTAGCGCTGGGATATGCTAGGTGCACTATCAAGAAAGCGCACTCGTCCATCTCGGTAAGTGACTCGTCTGCCAGACTCACGAGCTGCCTGAAAGGCCTTTACGCCTCTCCTCTACCTGGATATATGTGAGGTCGTCATCCATATAGATAGTGGTGCCACGAAGCTTAGCTCTGCACCGCAAGGCATCTCGACGACTCTCTAGAGAAGTGAAACGGATAATGAGTGTAGCGGCATCTCTGGAGGTCCTCCAAGCTGTACCTAGCCCATCTGTCATATGTCCTAAGGGTGGTCTCGAGAAATCTCGTGGCCTCGACAAATGGCATCCTATGTGTCTGGTATCCCACGAACCCTGATGTTGTGGGCCTTTTGCTCTCTCGACCACTTCTTCCGAAATGGTGGCGGAGATGACGGAAGAGATGGGGGCGCTAGGTTTGGTGCCTTTCTGCAAGACTATTGCCCATGAATCTTTATGCTGCTCTATTTTACTCTCAAGCTCCTTTATCTTGGTGGTGGTTGATTCCGATGCTGCAAACCTGCTTATTGTTGATCACCTGCTCTAACGAAGCGACTTTGGACTACAACACATTTTTTTCCTTGAGTAAGGAGACCACTATTCCTTTAGTTGTGATAGTTCATGTTTCAAAAGCTGGAAATCGGCTTTCATTTGGTCAGCTTCCCAGGAAGAAAATAGTTCCGTTGATTTGGAGGGAGTGTATGGGATGGGTACCGCAGATGGGGGAGCTGTGGGTTCTTGAGGAATAGGGATAGGAAGAAGGCCTGTAGGGGTGGCCAGAGCAATAGGGTGGAGATTGATGGAGATGAGGAAGATGGCAGAAGAAGAAGAAGATGAAAGAGAGGGAGGAACCACAGAGGATAAAGAGGAGAGTGAGAGTGAGGAAGAAGAAGAAGAGGAAGAAGAGGGTGCCACATCCATTTGTAGGCAGCGATGGCAGGTCTGAAGACAGCGAGGGGGGAGTGCACAACTGTAGGCAACGAGGGGTCTGATCCAGCAACAAGGGTGGTAAGGGCAGCGATGGGGAGGTATTTTCAGCGATGGAGGAGGCCCTATTTTCAGCGAGGGAGGGGGTGTTTCCAGCGAGGGAGATATTGTCTGCAAAGAGGGGGGTAGCTGTTTCCAGCAGCGATGGAGGAGGTGTTTTTCATCAGCGATAGAGGAGCAGCTGTGTTTCAGCGATGGAGGAGTTGTTTTCAGCGATGGAGGAGTTGTTTCCAGCGAGGGAGGGGGAGGGGGAGGGGGAGGAGTTGTTTTCAGCGATGGAGGAGTTGTTTTCTGCGAGCATCCTGGATGGACTTCCAGAAACAAAATCGCTCTAGCTGAACAAGGGAGGCATGTCCCTTCCCCTAGTCGGGTGGTGGCGGCCTGTCTCATACTAAAAGTAGGACCTGAGAAAAGGACCCCCAGGTATCTGTAGGAAGGAACCACCTCTAGAACCTGTCCTCATGTCGCTGCATGAATGCTTGCGAAGTGTTGAAGACCATAACCCTTGGTCTTCCCAATGTTCACGCCCTAGGCCCCATCTGGTGCAAAACTCATGCAAGCAATCCAACTATCACTGTAGACCCTCTCTAGTCGGTGATACCAATACCACATCGTCGGCATAAAGGAGATAACAATCAAGATGTCCCCAAGCCTGCAACCAGCACCACCACACTGTGTAATGACTCTCTCCAACTCATCAATATACAAGCCAAAGAGGATCGGTGAGAGGGAGCAACCCTGCTTCACACCCAATAGTGCTCCCAATGTGATCGGATATGCCACTGCTATGCCGGAAGCATCCCAAGACCCGCTCATATAGTGCCATCACAGCATGAACAATGTCGGTGGAGAAGCCGAGGTCTCGGAGTCTTTGGATGAGCAATGAGCGAGGAACAGAATCAAAGGCTTTCCTGAGGTCCACAAAAACAATAGTAAACCCTCTCTCTCCTGTGCTAGCCTCCTCAATCAAGGCCTGTAATGTGAAGATGTGATCTGCAGTAGAATAGTGGGCTCGGAACCCTGCCTGACCCATGGCGTTGCAGTCTCCTAGTCTCCCGCCTCTGAGCTCACAACAAACTGTAGTATAGTACCATATAGTTTCGCCAGGACATGCCCAATCATGATGGTAGTTACTCGGAATCATGGGTCACCATTCTTATGGATGGGGTGGATAATGTTAGTGCACCAGGATGATGGGAAACCGGAAACAACTGCGAAGTTAAGGAAGGGTGGCTATAGTGGGGGCGAGTAAGTCAGAGGCATGGGAAAGGAGTTCAGATTCAAGGTTTTCAATATCTCTAGCTTTGGTGATTTCATCTTCTTAATGGTTGCAAGTACCATGTGGGATGTGAAGGAGAACTCAGATGGTCCGTGGAGATATAGAGATAGGTGAGTCGGTAGGGACGGTATACAGGCTGGTAGCATAATCAGTCCCAAATGCGGAGGTCCTCTAGAGAGGTGGTGGAGAGCGAGGGATGAACTCACGCCAAAAAGATCTCGAGGAAGAACTGAAAAGAAGGTCAATAAGACGTTGCCCTTCAGAATCATCATAGGAACGCTTCTTACGGCAGAGAACACGACGGTAGGAGCATCAGGAGGATCAAAGCAGATGTGGGGCATGGATACGTGAGTAGGTTACTAATTGATGAAGAGAACGACACTCTGTATCGTACCAGGGAGGGTGTAGTGGTTGAGGTGTGCGTCGAGTCTTTTTGGGATGTGGTTTTACAGGGAGGGTTAGTGATGCAGCCGTGTGGAGAGAAGGTGGTAAGAAAAGCAGCCTGGGCTGTCATGAGGAAAGGAATGTGAAAGTGAAGCCAAGGACTTCTTGTATAGTGGCATGTAAGTGGGATCAAATGTGTACGTGGGTGCTCGGGTAAGCATGGGTAGTGTAGATGAGAGAGAGAGAGAGAGAGAGAGAGAGGAGAGAGAGAGAGAGAGAGAGAGAGAGAGAGAGACCAGAAAAATTTGTACAATGTGTTGGGAGCTTAGTCCATGAGCAGACATGTGAAAAAACAGGAAATGAAAACATGACAGAACTAAGTGACTCATCAAAGCCCACAATCCGGGCCAAGTAAAACACATAAAGAAATAGCTGTAAGAAAGACATGGCAGGCTGGCAGAGAAAAGTATGAATGCCCACAACCCGGGCCAGACAATGCCGCCACACTAAATCTAAGAAACATGAATAAAGTGCCCCCAACCCGGGCCAGGTAAAGAAGCTATCTACGAGGCCTAGGTGGCCGTGTAGGAATGTCGGTCTCGTCATCAGACTCAAAATGATGGAGCATGACCCAGCCTGACACGAGATATGGATGGAGCAGTGAAGAGAACTACAAGATAAGTGTAGGAGGAGACAACCTCCACAGGTGCAAAGTCGTAGAAGAATCTGAAACCACGCATAGTATAGGTATGTTGGTGTGAAAAAACCATGATGTTCGTCTTGGCCAAGTTGACCTGGAGTTCCCATATGCTACAAAATTTGTGCAAAGCATCGAGGTGTCTCTGAAGCCCCTCACGGGTGGGAGAAAGCAACACGACATCATTAGTATAAAGTAAAATAGGTACCAGCAAGTGTGCCAGGGGCCAAGCATCTCCACCCTCCTCTCGTATGATGACTCTCTCAAGCTCATCAATATATAGGGCGAATAAAGTGGGTGAAAGAAGACATCCCTGCTTAACTCCAACAACACTGCGAACCGGTGTAGAAGAACGGGAACCATCTTTGAATCTAGCCAGGACTCTCTCATACAGTGCGAGGATGGCAGCCATCATGTCCTGGAATCCCCAATGCCTGAACTCACTGAATCAGCAAATGGCGAGGCAGTGAATCAAAGGCTCTCCTGAAATCCACGAAACAGCAAAAAACTTTCCGCCCAGTGTGCTTGGCCTCCTCAATAATGCATCTCAGTGTGAAAATGTGATGGGCTGTAGAGTGTGTCCGCGTCTGAAACCCCGCCTGCCCCTCAGCATAAAAACCATGATCTTCTGCATGTGAGCTACTGATCCTCTGAAGAACTGCTCCATACAGCTTTGCAAATGTGTACCCCACCATAATGGTCCTGTAGTTTTCCACATTTGTAGGATCCCCTGCCTTGAGAATAGGATGCAATAGGTTCATGGATCAGGAAGATGGAAGGGAGTGCTGCGCAGAGTGGTTAAAGATATGAGCAAGAAAAGGGGCCAAAGTCCTATCAACTGGTTTGACAAGGTCAATGGAGAGATTTTCGTGGTCCAAAGCTTTGTTGGGTTTCAAGCGACCGATGCATCCAATATGAGAGAGAGGAGGATGAACTGTTGTGTATAGTCGAGTGGCGTAGTCCACCCAGGAATCAAGCGCAATAGGAGCTACATGATGCTTTTTTTGCAAGAAAAGTTTTCCAGAAGACCGAAGAGGAGGTAGAGTAGAGATGGGCAAGGAGGGACTGGGATCGATTCGCTATGTATGTCTTTTTCTTTGCACTGAGGAGTCGACGATATTCTTTCTTGGGCGAACAAGATTGGAGAGGTACGCTTGGCCTGAAGGACAATCTTATGAAACTGGGAACATTCGCGGCCATACCAGATATTGTGGATGGGTCTATGACGTGAGACAGGATGGGAAGTAGTGACCTCGCGAATGGCGTCATGCAAGGAGGTAGATACAAAGTTGGCTTGGTCCTCCAGGGAGGCATTGAAAGGAAAGGAGCAAAAGGGACGTGAGACACAATCAGCATAGGCGGGTACAAGAGCCGAAGGAAGGTGCGTATGCGGATTCTGAGGAGCAGAAAAGGAGGGGGAAGGCAGAGATGAGGGAAGAGAGAGAGTAAGGAAAAGCATGGAATGGTCGGCCAATAAAGGGCAATGGATAGAGAAGTCTGAAATAACTGGGAGCAAGTCAGGGGATTCCACAAAGTAGTCCACGACACTGGATCCACCACGATAAGGGCGACATGTGAAAGTTGCAGAAGAGGGCCAGGAAGAGAGCCCATTGAGAATGACCAACTGGTGAGCTTGTAGGATCTGCAGCAGGCGCTCGCCGGATGCCGTGATTGAAGCATGCTGGTCCTGGGATGTACAATCATAGCCCATATCCAAGTCATGAATACCCAAGTCATCTTGGAGAAACAGTGTTTGATGAGATGCCGTGCGGGCATTGAAATCCCCCACAAGAAGTATGTGCCCCCGCTGCGAATAAACTGCAATGTCTGCAGATAATAACTCAAACAGATCCCCTCCGAGGCGTGCAAAATGAGAGGTGTCAATGGGAAAGTAACAGACTGCCAAGTATAAATCCCTATCCAAATGTAACAGTGCCGAGGAGATACGAATCCATAGAAACCTACCATAAGGGTCACATCTCTCCGCATACAAATAAGCAGCCCAGCCCTGTGGATATGAGCATGCCACCCCTCTGGAACCTCTGTTGCTGTTTCCCTGCAAAGCTGGACGAGCAGCAGATGTCCACCAGCGCCCTGCGAATCGTGGGAGTGGGTGTAAAGGAGACTCATGTGTCTCTGTAAAGCAGCACAAGCGTGTAGATGATATGAACGATGACAAGCCAGCAGCCGTAGAAGAAGAATGCAGACCGTTACAGTTCCATAATGCAATAGAAAGTGGCAAAAGGGGTGTCGGGCCACTCGCTAGCCTGACATCCCGGAGTCCCTATCTGCGTCTAGGGTGGTGGATTACCCTGCTGAAATACAACACGCTGCCCTCTCTGTCCAGCCTGCTGAATGATCGCTCGTCGCTGCTGCAACTGGGAATGAGTGAGGTCGTCATCAAGAAGAATGAGGTACTGCGTAGCGTCGATCTCTGGCGCAGGAAGTATGTCCGCAACTGGAGAGATCTGAAGCGATGAACACAACCACAGGATCCGATCTAGAACGCCATGCTGAATGTAAATGCTGCTCGGACTGGGGGAAGCGCCCGTGTAAGAATGCCTTGGCACACTGCAAAAGCTGGCCGTCTACAGGTAGACCCCTAACACGGACGTTGAGGGATTCAAAATCCCTCCGCTGCTGCTCTCTGGCAACCTCCTGCAAAGTGTCATCAAGCAAGGTAGATATGGCCTGCTGCATCTCATGCTGTAATGCTCATAATCTCTCCGCTGTTTGCTGGGCTGCTGCGTCATCATGTTGTGGGGAGACTAGCTGTGAGTGTGTGCGCTGCAAGTCCTCAAGCTGGCGGCGAATATCCTGCTGGGTGGTAAGCAGAGTAGAGACTGTCTGCTGCTGCTCCGCGGCCGTGGCACGTATGGAAGTCAGTCCGCCCGTAAGAACAAGTATTTCTGCACGGAGGTCATGAAGAACGGCATCAGGGATTGTCTGCTGACTCTGTGCCTGCTGTGTGGCTCGTAAATCATTCTGCGGGGCATAAACAGAGGTACGCAAGCCCCGCAAGTCCCCCTGAGTGTGACGTAAGTCTGCCTGGGCTGTCCGCAGCCGTGTCTGCACTGTGGTAAGATCCGTCCGTGCTGTACCAGACTCTGTCAGCGCTGCGCTGAGCTCCTCTCGAGCGGCGACAAGATCTGTGCGAGCAGTGGCAAGCTCCGTCTGAAGGGCTTGAATGTCCTGCTGCTGCGCTGCAACTGTGGATGCCAAAGAAGAAATCGCAGCAAGCACACGCTGAAGCATATCCGGAGAGGTACGGCGGAAGTATGTGCGCAACGGAGTATCAGCATGAGGAGGCTGTGGAGACTGCTGAGCGGAAGAGTGCTCTTTCTGATCCAGCGGTGTAGCTGTCACGTCTGCCATAGGAATGTATGTCATCTCGTCAGGGTCGATTTGATTTGGAGGGGAGAACACTGGTAGGCATTGTGAGTAGAAGATCCAGCGTTCCAACACACCTTTCTCAGATTCTGGCACACGTTGGAAAGAATCTAGCACTTTTCAGTCAAATTTCAAGTGACAGATGTGAATAGGTGAGGTGTCAAATGGAAAAGTATCAGAATGTTTGGCACCTTCACACTATCATGAAGTATCTGCGGTGGCTGTACGTTCTTCACTCTTGGAGACTATATTCTCTCCTGTTTACCAGCTGCTCTGTGATTCTTTTGGCAAGGTCGAATTGCCATCATTTTCTGCCACTTGTTACTTGTGAGAAAGAAAGAAAGAAATAAAGAAAGCTTTATTAATGGTACGATCGAGATATGTGCGATATAAGAAGTGCCTGATATAGTGATGAGTACCTGAGGGGAGCGCTGTAATGGAGATACCAAATGACTCAGGGAGGAAGTGGGATGCCTGAGAAAACCACGACAGTCGGTAGCCCTGGTCATGAAGGGAGTGTGAGGAAGCAAGTGTTGTCTGTGTATATCGCATATTTGCATCTGGCAGAGCCTGAACTCTTTGAATATATGCAATAAGCTAGAAAGCGGCATCTATCTGAATGGGTGGAACGGTAAACTCTGCAAGAAGGATCTCATGTGGAACCGAGGGCTTCGCCCGAATCATACGAGCTAACATGGTGGTATGTAGGTGTGAAATGCTGGCCCAATGTGATGAGGGAAGATTGGTACACCATGTCTCTGCTGCATACAAGGCTATGGGGGTGACGATAGTATCAAAAAGTCTACACTTACTGCGAGCATCTCGGATGAACTTCCTGAAACAGAACCGCTCAAGCTGAACAAGGGAGGAATGCCCCTTCCCAAGTCGGGTGGTGGCTGCCTGTCGCATGCTGAAGGTAGGACCAGAAAAGAGTATCCCCAAATAAGTATAAGAAGAAACTACCTCTAAGGCCTGTCCATCTAGGATGAGCTCCTGGCGCTGCATGAAAGCTCGAGAAGTGTTGAAGACCATAACCTTGGTCTTCGTAGTGTTCACCCCCAATCCCCATCTGTTACAAAATACCTGTAAATAATCCAGCTGCCTCTGTAGTCTCTCCCTAGTCGAGGATACTAGTACCACATCGTTTGCATAGAGGAGAATAGCAATCAAAATGGTGCCAAGTTTACAACTAGATCCACCACACCGTGAGATGACTCGCTCTAACTCGTCAATGTACAATCCAAAAAAAACCGGTGAAAGGGAACATCCCTATTTCACCCCAATGGTGCTCCAAATGTGATCAAATATGCCACTTCCATGTTGGAAACATCCCAAGACCCTCTCATAAAGAGTTATCACTACCAGAACAATGTCTGTGGAGAAACCAAGGTCGCGAAGTCTCTGAATGAGCAGGGAGCGTGGTACTGAATCAAAGGCTTTCCTGAAGTCCACAAAACAACAGTAAACCCTCTCCTTCCTGTACTTAGCTTCATCAATCAAAGCTCGAAGTGTGAAGATATGGTCAGTGGTAGAGTAATGAGAGCGGAAACCTGCCTGTCCCAATGCATGTAATCTCCTGGATTCCACCTCTGAGCTAACTGCAGACTGGAGTATGGTACCATAAAGCTTCGTGAGAACGTCCACAATCATGATGGTACGGTAGTTACCTAGAATCATGGGATCACCATTTTTATGAATAGGATGGATGATGTTGATGCACCAGGATGAAGGGAAGCTAGAGACAACGACGCAATTGAGGAGAGTGGCTAGTGTGGGAGCAAGGAGGTCAGAAGCATGTGTTAAGAGCTCAGATTCGAGGTCGTCAATATCCCTTGCCTTATTGGACTTCATTCTCTTGATGGACGCAAGTACCATGTCAGAGGTGAAGAAGGTGAAATCAGAGGGACGCGGGGAGATAGCAATGGGTGTGTGTGGGTATGGTACATAGGTTGGTAGCGTACTCGGTCCATATGCGGAGGTCATCTAGGAGGAGTGGTGAAGCACGAGGGATAAACTCACGCCAGAAGGCGCCTGAGGAGGAACTGAAGAGAAGGTCAACAAGGCTCTTTCCTTCAGAGTCATCATAAGCACGCTTTTTCCGGCGGAGTGTGCGATGGTAGGAGCGTCGGGCGGAGTAGAGAAGGTGAGGATCATGAGTACGGGCATGGGTGACAAGGTGATGAAGAGAGCAACACTCGACATCATACCACGGTGGGTTTAGGGGGCGTAGCGATGAGGAACGTGTGTGTCCCCCCTTATGGGGCTTAGATGGAAAGGCTAGGGAAGCCGCGGCATGAAGAGAGGTGCTAAGGAAAGCAACTTGAGTCTCGACTGTACTATCGTGTGGAAAGGAATGGAGTAGGGAGGCTAGAAACTCCTGGTAGACTGGCGCATATAGGGAGCTGAATGATACCTGGGTGCACGGGGGAGCACGGGATGTGAGGGTGACTGGGGAGGTGGGAGGCGGCCGATAGCGAAGGAGAGAAAAGAATGATTAGAGAGAGTGGTGGGAGATATACGAAAATCAGAGATGAGAGGTATGGAGGATGGTGATCCCATGAGATAATCCACAACACTATGTCCACCACTGTGGGGATGACAAGTATAACTGCCGGAGTCGGGCCAGCAGGTTAGGCCATTGTAAATGGCGAACTTATGTGCCTCTCCAAACTGCAATAAATGCTCATCGTAGGGGGTAATAGGTCCCAAGCTGTCCTCTGAAACCCTGGTAACTCTCGATCTAGTCTCAGGTCTGTATACGGAATCCCATCGGTATCCTGGAAAAGTAGGTAAGCCTCTCTCCTGATTCTCGTGAGTCTCCATAAAAAGCGATAAATCTCTGCCAGTGATGAAATCAATCAGGTCTCTAACTATGAAAGATGAGTGTATACCATCAGAGTTCCATACTCCAACTCGGAGATGGTGTGGATGGGGCCCCGGGGCACTCCCGGACCCGGGGACCCCAAGTCCCTAGCACTGAGAACTGCGTGGGGCGTCATCAAGGAAACGCACCCGACCATCTCGGTAGATAACACGTCTGCCTGACTCCCGGGCTGTTTGAAAGGCCTTGCGCCTTTCATCCACCTGGATATATGTGAGGTCATCATCCATAAAGATAGTAGTGCCTCGGAGCTTAGCTCTACACCGTAGAGCATATCGGCGGCCCTCTAGGGAGGTGAAGCGAATGATAAGTGTAGTTGCGTCTCTGGTGGTCCTCCATGCAATGTCAATCCCATCAGTCTTATGTCCTAGGGTGGTGTTGAGAAAACGTATGGCCTCTGCTACTGAATCCTGAGTGTCCAGTATCCCGCGAACTCGGATATTATGGGCTTTGTAGGCGGCGCTGGGTTTGGTGCCTTCAACACAGAAGCCCAAGAAAGTGTCTGTTCTTTTTGCTTTTCAATTTTTTGCTCCAGCTCCCGTATCATCGTGGTAACTGACTCCGAACTTGCAACCTGCTTGGTACTGATTATTTGTTCTAATGAGGCAACTTTGGACTGTAGCACATTCTTTTCCTGGATCAAGGAGACCACTGTTTCCTATAGGTGTGAAATTTCTTGCTTCAAAAGCTGGAAATCTGCTCTGAATTGGTCAATTTCCTAGGAAGAGAAAAGTTCGGTGGATTTGGAGGGTGTTTATGGGATGTGAGCCGTAGATGAGAACACTGTAGCTGCCTGTGAACTAGGAATGGGAAGAAGTCCATCCGTGGTATTGAGAGCAGAATCCGAGGTAGAAGAAGAAGAGGCAGGGATGTTAGAACTTAGAAGAGGCAGGAGGGAGGGGGGGTAGAGCCGCCTGGTGGGATTTGTATGATGTGGCAGGCTGCCCTGCCTGCTTGGCAGACAACACATCCAAAGGTTTGGCAGGCAGCGAGGGTGGATCTAGGGCAGGTGCAGCACCCTCCACTGAAGTCTCCAGCGGGGCAGCAGCAGCTCTCAGCGAGGTATCTTCCAGCAGGTGATCAGGTGCAGCACCCTCCAGTGAGGCAGCCATCGGGGCAGCAGGTTCCAGCGAGGCAGAGGCAGCCGGCGAGGCAGCGGATTCCAGCGAGGCAGAGGCAGCCAGCGGGGCAGCAGATTCCAACGAGGCAACATGTGAGGTGGCGCCCAGCAAAGCATGTGAGGTGGCACCCAGCAGCGAGGCAGGAGGTGAGGTGCCGCCCAGCGAGAGAGCAGAGGCGGCGGCCATCAAGGCAGGTGAGATGGCGGCCAGCGTGGCAGGTGAGGTGGCCCCTTTTTACGAGGAGGCATGGTGCCCAGCTGAGAGAGAGAGAGAGAGAGAGAGAGAGAGAGAGAGAGAGAGAGAGAGACAGTCCTTGTAATTCTATATATATAGTATGTAATTGTAACACTGTTGATTGCAGCAAAGCCTCAAAGCAGAAGACATATTAAATTGTTGGCCTGAGGTTGAGATAGGAAGGATATTGCGTGATTATGGCGAGGAGAGACGTTGGAAATATTTGGCTCACAAGATTGTAGATGCTCGTTATTCAGGAGGCATTCAATCCACATCTCGTCTCGTAGAAGTTATTGGAGGAAGAATGCAGTACTTGGGTGAGCTTTTCTTTCTTGCTTTGATATAAAATCCTGAATAATTTGTAGCTTTCTTGACTTTGGTTCCTTGGCTAGCTTAGGCAACTTGTTTCTTCCTAGTGGATTTTAATTTTAAAGACTTATAAATTGTGGCATGGTTTAGCTTCTTTGCATAGTTTCTTCAATTTGCAATTCGTTCAAAGAATCGTCGTTTTGAAATGGTCCGATTCAAAAGGACCATTCGAATCGGATATTTTTTCGAAATGGAAAAAAAGAAAAAGAAAAAGAAAACATATTTTCGAATCATTTTGAAATGGGAGTGTTTTTGCCTTTTCTTATGAATACAGCCATCTATTGAGATTTAGAATCTTTTAACAATCAAAGGTGTAAAGCAACAAGGCTTAACTAATCATTTATGTCTACCAGTCCCCGGATTTGAACTGATTGTTTTTGTCTAGATTTTTTGGCATAGAAAAACTTTTAGCTTTGTTTCCTGGAAGCAAAGTTTGGCATAATTTATGGACTAGTTTCATTGTGGATTTGAAGGAATTTTAATAAGTGCAGTATAAGAAGGCTTAGTTCGTTATTATTTTCTTCTCTTTAGTCCCATTTAAATTGCTAGCACTTGATATGATAATATGATGCAAAATAAATTATAAAAAAATGTAAATATTTACAAAGGGTTCGTTCCGACCCAGCTTTGAGCATATATTGGTTGAGCAAATTACGGTGGAGCATCTTCAACTGGTCGGTATTCAAATGTTTACATATCATAACTTCTGCCCACAAAAAATTCCAGTATTAACATTATGATACATTCTGCCCACAAACGGACCCTTTGTAAATGTGAAGTTTATGGTCCGTTTATGATGTCTAGCTATTTGTGATTGACGTTTTAAGGCGTCTTCGATCATGCTCTCTGCTGCATAGTTTGGCAGCTCCAGAACGTCCGCAAAAATCCTGTTCTCACGTCCGGCTTTTTGGTGGAAAAATCCATCCGCAGCAATACAGCGACAAAAAAGAAAAAAATAAAGCTTTGTCCAAGAAGGCCCTACGTGCCTCGACGCATTCTATTCTCCGTCGTTAAGCCAGTACTAAGTTGATTGCTGTGGGCAGGCAAACAAACCAAACATTTCAGAGGTGAGGAAGTTATGCAGTCTCATCAAACTGCATGTAGGCACACTTTTCCAGCTCGCTGTTGTGAAATGGTGAAGTCACAGGCCAGCAGTGCACCTATCTAACAACCTTACTTTCCCTGCTCGCTACCTTGCTCGCTATCCGTGAAATGCAGAAGTCGCCGGCCAGCAGGGACGTATATCAAATTTTTTTTAATTTACATTAACTCATTCCGACCCAGTGCGTTCCGGAACGTACGGAACGGAACGTTCTGACCCATTTTGCTTGGAACGGGCTTCTAAGGTTAGAAGTTAGAGATTAGTTTTAGATTTAGGGTTTAGAGAGAGTCGAGACCATGCCGGGGGATGTTACATTGGACCCTTGAGTCATCAATGTATGTACTATATAGTATGGATCGTAGCAATAGGTGGGACTTGGGAGTTGTATTCAAGATTGATCGTTGATTGATTATAACGTACATTGCAATTCAAACACTAAAAAAGTACTTGTTTTTGCTATAATTGAAGGCTAGGAAAAATTCCTTTAAAAAAAACAAACCAATTCGCCGATTCTTTGCCAGGGTTGCCGATTCTTTACCGTTTCAAACCCTTCTCAAAAAGCTGTTTCGAAAAGGTCCATGAAACATTGCTTCCTTGGTTTATTCTATTTGGCAGCACAATTTTGAAGGATATATATTCTCTTTAGTTTTCTATGGCAGCTGGCTTGTTTGTAATCTTTCCTCCAATCAATAAATAAATACTCTCACTATATGCCCTCTATTCGTTCATCATCGTATTTCATCTCACGTGTTGCTATCATGACAATCCTTGCAAGCTATACAAGAAAGAATATATTATAAGTTGATAACAACATAATGTTAGACTCCAATTGAAAATGTATCCTGGAAACTCATCTATATACACTTACTGTAGATCATACATGTGGGCTACCATTGTCAGCCATCCATTTACTGTATGTATGTATTTATGAATTATCCTAACCCTTTTCACATCACCAAATCTTTCTTTATTCATTTTGACAAGGTCCACCCCAGAGACATCATTCTTTGTGGACATTCTGAACACATGGCACTTTCCTTGTCATGGAAACAACAAACTATGGAAGAAATCGCACCAGCATGTTTTCTTAAAATTCAATAAGAAGTCAAGAAAATATACATCTTTTTTTGCGAGGTGGATCATCCTCTAAAATCCACTTTGCATGACTAGATGCTGAAACTCTTTTGCAAATCAATGTATGTCCACATCTATCAGCAAATTTTTTGATATTTTCATCTGGATTTTTCAGAGACCAACTCTGCAATCGCCTCAAACTATATCTATGACTCTAGATTTATGAAGCCACAAAGGAGAAAGAAACGTCACTAGATGTTCATGGCCAGGAAAAAGAATTTTGAAGGCAAAGGTTTGGAGGCTTGAGGAAGCAGCTAAAAATTGACTCTTGTAGGATGAGGAATTGTTTTTATTGTGGTAAACATGGGTATTTTACATTCTATTGCAAGAAGAAATAAGCCCACTTCAGAAAGAAGAATGCAAAGAGACAAGGTAATCAACCACTTAGTAGAAGCAGAGAGTGATGATGGAAGTGATAGTGATAAGAGTTACCATTTTTATTTGCTTAGTGCCTCTGTCTTCAAGAAACCAGGTAAGTCTTCTTGTTGGTTAATTGAATCATGTGCTTCTTCCATCATGTTTCCTAGTAAAGAATAGTTTATCAATTGTCAAGGGGGGCATTGGATGTAAGGTTTATGTAGGAAACAACCGTATGCATGGATTCAATGGAGATCTACTATTAGTTGGAGTGTTGACCAAGGCATGAAAGTAGAATTCGATGGACATAGATTATAAATGACACCGTCTTTTAAAACTTGAAAGAGAAAAAGAATCTTGGAATAAAGGAGAAACATTTGAACCACAGCCAAAAAATTCAGAAAGACAAGCTCTTTTTAAGATAGTAAAAGGGAGAGAACGATGAGGTCATTAGTGAGCAGAAAACTGGTTGTTCTATTCTTCTTCGCAAGGTAGATAAGCAAAGAGGGTTGGACAGACAAGTAGAAACCCTGTATATTGCAAAAACTTAACAGAAGGTGGATAGTAAATTTCCTATTCCTTCCATGGTGGACAACCAACAACAAAAGGACATCAAAGAGCCTGAGACAAGCATGTCTAAGGAAGAGTTGGCAAGCAAAGTCTCATCCAGAAGAACCTTTTAACGTATTAACACAGTTGAAAGAAAGCAATGTGAACACAAGTATTTTGCAACTATTGTAGGAATCCTCATGGTTCCAAAAACAGATGAAGAGAAACATGCAAATGAGGTGGCCTAAGGTTGGATAGATCTCAACAGCAAGTGTGGACGGTGTTGAAGGGTATGAACTGGAACAATACACAACATAATCAACAGTAGAGTCATACCGGACATGGTCCTTGGTACGTGATGAATTTAGAATTAGTAGCTTGGTTAGGCCTGGTTGTAAATCAAGAGAGAAAATTATCCTCAAGCTAGAGAGTATTTACCAGATATTAAGTTGACACTATCCTCCTCACTTTAGGCAGTGGTCCACTATTTAAGATAGAAAATAGAGGGACCTGGATATTTGAGTGCCGGTAGTCTCCAGAACAAGTAGCACATGTGCCATGCAGGTATTAGCCTAAACTAGCATAAACTCAATACAATGCTGCCAGTGAGCATCATATTTTGACGAGGAGAATCTTTCAGTTTTGATGTACCAAAATCTGAGCCTCACTCTTTCATTCATCAAGGACCACACGTGCCTAGTTTTCTCTAAGCAAGTATCGGTGTTATTTTAAAGTTCCCTGAGTGTCACACTGAGGGAACAAAAAATAACCAGGAAGTAAGAGAGATTTTTCCTGGTGCATAAATGATGAGCTTTTGCTTTGTTGCAATTTTGAGGAGCATGTTCTTAGCAGGTTAGTGTGAACTGAGGAGGTGATAGAATGAATGCATTCTGTGATGTTCTTTCTGAAGAATCTAAGTTTGTGGGCTGTTACGAATCAATATTATTATGCTTTTCTGTTCACCCTCAAAGTTGGACCTGGTGTTGTCAGGCAGTGATGAGATTGCAGTCCTTTTCCATAAATGAAATTGCGAAATTCTCATTTATTGACAATCATGAGTCTTGGTATTTTTATTTTAACCAAAGTTGAAAGTTTACCAGTTAAATCTTGCTATTATGATTTTCTTTTGCAGGTAAGGGTCATATGCGCAAACATCCAGCAACACGCACATTTCAGGCACTTAGAATAGCTGTTAATGATGAGCTAAGCTCATTAGAAACAGCTCTTGCAGATGCAGTTTGCTGTTTAGCTCCAAAAGGACGTCTGGCAGTGATTTCGTTCCATAGCCTAGAAGATAGGATAGTAAAGCATGCTTTTCTGAGATTCTCAGGTTCTAAAACAATAAATAACGATCAATTGTCTGAAACTGAATGTGAGAAGGATTATATCTCTAAGGAAGATAATGCAAAGGTCAGCAAATCAAGTGGGAGAATCTCTACATGTAGACAATTTGTTATCTTGACTAAGAAGCCAATTATTCCTAGTTTTGAAGAAATATTAAGAAATCCTCGTTGCCGAAGCGCCAAACTGAGGGTCATTGAAAGATTATAAAACCCCTGATTATGAGGTACTGTAAGAACTATATCATGACACGTTTTGAAATCCATGACTGTCATCTTGAAGCCTTTTAATTGGGATGTTAAGCGATCCAGCAGTCAGGTCACAACATACTAAGTGTGACACTTTCTCATATGAAACATTAAGAATGATCTTTATCAAGGCTGGCTTTCTCTGTCTTGTTCAGTGATTTTATGACATTGCCTCTTCAAAGTTTAAACTTTTCAGGCACTTTTCTCTTTGCACCTGAAAAACTTATAATCAGATAAACGAATTTGCTGTTTTATTTCTTTCTGTTTTCAGTAGATGTGTGCCATGAGAAGAAAAATTTCTTTTGAATAATTGGTAAAAGTTGAAAGGGCTGAATCTTGTATGACTATGTTTCCATGCTAAATCGGCCATCGACCCATTTGCAACTTGAAGCTCATCCTTGCTATGTAATGCATCTTTGGGGCAATCAAAAATTGGTTTAGGGATGAAAATGAATTTTTCTGCTTTTCGAAAGTCAAGACCTTTTGCAATGTTCCTCTCCAAAATCGATACTAAGGCTACTTGCTATCATATATGTAATATGATATTATAGGAGTAATATTTTCACCTTATCACTTATTCTTGTAGCCCTTCTTGCAAATGGGTAGGGGAAACACGATATAGGACATGATAGCTCTTTCTGAACATCAAAAACATGGAATTTCATTGCTCTCTAATTAAATATTGGCATTTTGATTAGTTTTCTTAAAATACATTACTAACCTCACCAAAGATTTTTGTCTCACTAAAAACAATCTCCCCTCTTTTGTTATGACAAATAAAAATAATCTCAAATTTTCAACAAAAAGTCATAATTTGCTATTCCCTTACAATAAGAAACATGTGTAGTACATTGTTGAGTTGGTTGTCTAGGGACTAGTAGTGATACTTCTTTTCTAGGAGGTTTGTCGACATGTGAAAGAGTAGTCACTTTTTTTTGTTAGATTTGTGTCTCTTGGCAATTGGAATTGAAAGTATGATAGCAGTAACTTTGCTTGCTTCAATAACAAAAACTATACAATCTGTGTGGTAAATTTGAAAGACGAGGAATCTGAAACTTTGGCCTAAAAGCTCATATATTTATAGAGCTTACAATAAAACCATATAAACAAAAGACATAACACCTTGAAAGATAGCAAAACTTGTGTTAATTCTTAAAATCTCAAAAATTGGATACTTTAATGGTTTAGTATGTTGAAATGACACCAAGTGCATACTTTTGTTTCATGTGAGGTGTTACAATTTAACTTGTAAAAAGGAAATTGCACAAGAAGTAAGTGTTTTACAAGCAAAAGTCAATAAATCTTTGATAGGTATACAAAAGAATCTATCAACTACTACCTTATTTGATCATAATTCATATTTGAACTAGATACTTGTTTATGCACTTTATTACTCTTAGAATTTCTTGTTTATATGAGCGAAATTCCAAAATGAATACCAAGATAAGATGTAATACTCATAAGTAATCCATTCAAGAACTTGTGACCAAGTCGTGAGTTCCATCATGACATTCTTTAGAGTTTTATGAGTCATAGTAGTAGCACATCAAAGTCCTAATTATTATACACTTGCTATTGAGTTCTATTATTTGACGAAACTTGTCATCGATCACATAGTAGAATTCAATAGCAAGTATTGGGTTTTTTATATTGTTTTCACCCTTGATATCATGTGGCGGGTGAAATTCTAAATTCAATATAGTAGCTAACCTGCAATAGATCCTTGTATTGAGTTAAGATACCAATCCTTGAAACAAGGGTATAAAATTTGCATTTAGATATGTGGTTTGGATCATAAGATTTTTCTAGATTATATAGATTTTTTATACTAGCAATAGAAGTCCTAATTGCAAATTTTTATTTTATCAAAATACTTGATCACAACCTTCAAATATTAAAGGCACTTCCTTTCAATATTAAGGACATTAAGGACGTAATTTTTAATGTTGAAGACATTACCTTTAAGTCTTAAGGGTATTGTCTTTAGTCATTAAGGACATTGTGTTTGAATATGTTGCCTTTAAATTCTACGACTTTGCCTTCAGCTGCTTAAAGATATTGTCTTTAATTGGTAGGGACCATGAAATTGCAAATGATAATGAGTGCAAAATTGAGGGAATTGTAAATGTAGGATCCACCAAGATCTTAAAGCTAGATGGTGTGCTTTATGTGCCAAATATCACCAAAATTTTCCTTAGTGTTGGTCAAATGCTTTTGATTCAAATTGATTTTGGTGTGGATGCTTGCTTGATCAAGAGAGATGACAAAGTGCGACAAATTTTGGGGGGCTTTTCAAGTTAGATGCTAATGGAGCTAACTTTTGTGGATTGATGGCCGAGAGCAAGATTTCTAAATAGGAGCTTTGGCACAAGAGGTTGGGCCATCCCAACTACAAATCCATGCATTCCAGGATGAAGGAGAAGAACGTAATTGGTTTGGCCAAATCTATGTCAAGTGATACTAAGGCTTGTGAAGCATATATGTGCTTTGGCAAAAGCGCATAGGATGCCATTTCCAAGGTCTACTACTTCATCTTATCAAAGTTTTGCATTCGGATGTTCACTTTTCATCAACTAAAATTAATGGTGGTGCCACCATGTTTGTTTCCTTCATAGATGACTACTCTACATTCATTTGGATTTATCTTTATCTCTTATCATCAAAAGCAATGGTGTTTGACAGTTTCTTAAGGTTCAAAGCTTTTGTAGAGAACCAATTTGGCATCAAGATCAAGGCTTTGAGGCTGGATGGAGGTGGGGAGTACATCTCCGCAAAGTTCCAAGAGTCTTGTGAGCAACATGGCATAATAAAAGAGCTCACTTGTTCCTACTCACCTCAACAAAATCGAATGGTTGAGAGGAAAAATTGAATCTTATGTGAATGTGCAAAGGCTTTGAGGCAAAGTCATTAAGGGTTGAGGCTTTTACTTGTGCAAATTATTTATGTAATAGGTTGCCTAATGTTGCTATTGGAGGAACAACACCATTTGAGTAGTTATATAAGAAGAAGCCAAAAGTTGATCATTTGAGGATCTTTGAATCCATTTGCTTTGTTCATGTTCTTTTGAATGTAAGGACTAAGGAGGATCCCAACTCAATCAAAGGGATTATGGTAGGTATTCCACATCAAGGAAGGCTTATAGGATCTTTGTGCCATCTACTGACAAAATTGAGACGTGCTACATGCACCAACCTGAGGGATAAAACATGCAAGATCGAGAAGACAAAGTTTGCCTAATCTTCAAAAGCTTGTATGGTCTCAAGCAAGCTCCAAGATCTTGGTATTTCCGACTTAATACTTTCCTTCTCTCACTAGATTTCACTGAGTATGGCCCATCTTTGTACTACAATTTTATTGGTAGTCATGTAATCATCCTTGTACTTTATGTAGATGATGACATAATTTTTTGTGGGAACAATGTCAAGCTCATTGATTCTGCTTTTTCCCTCCTTTTTTTACTAGGAACTCTCGCACAGGCACTTAAACTGGGAACTAACTCTCGCAAGCTTCTCTGTGTCCTAGTCTCACTGAGATGAAACTTCAGAGAGCTCTGCGAGAGTTCTTATGGAAATCTGAATTTTTTTGAATTTTTATGGTTTTTTCTCTGATTTTTGCAATCTGCCTGAAACTAACTCTCGCAGGCTTCCATGAAGGTCTGGGACAGTACCCTGGAGCTGCTGCCAGTCGTGCGAGGGTTAACTCTCACCGGTTTTGGAGAAAATAAAATCTGATGGAATTTTTGGCTCTTTTTCCCTCCAAAATGCAAATTGGTGTGTTTTTTGGTTTTTTTCAAGCCAAGAAATCTCCAAATTTTTTTGCAAATATTCTTTGAATGTCGCCTGCATAACTCATTGAAAGGTACTTGGGGCATTACAAAGTCCAAATGGCATCACCTTGTAGGCATAGGTTCTCCATTCCATGGCGAATGCTATCTTGTGCTGATCGTCCGCGATGCTATTTTCACTTGGTTGTAGCCGTTGAACCCATCTAGAAAACTATAGGCTTCTGCTCCTGCTACTCTATCTTGAACACTTTCTGTAAACGGTAAGAAAAAATGATCTTTCTTGGTGATTGCATTTAATGCTTTCAGGTTCACACTGATTCTCATTTTGCCGTTCTTCTTGGGTACTATGACTATCGGCAATACTCATTCAGTGTGCTCGATTTCATCAACAAAATCGGTATCAAGTTGATCAATTCTGTATAGTTAGGATTGCAGCGATAGTAACGGCTCACCTTTGGGACTGCTCCATCCACCAATCCTCATCCATTTTTTATCTAGTTCTACGGATTTTCCCGTGTTCTTTTACATGACAAAATTTTCAGAATTCACACGTGTGGGGATGATCCACAAGTATGATAGATCTAATTAAGCTTTATGATTAGCACAATAACCTGATTCTAGATTGAATAGCAAGATTTAGTACAGAAGTTATGGCCTAGTCACAATCTAGCATGCTAAGAATCAGAGAATGATAGCAATGAATCATAAATGAGCAAAAGTACAAGAAATTAGTGTATGAGCATTAGCCTCAACACAAGTTAGAGAGAGAAAGAGAGAGAGATATCAAGCAAAAATGGTGTGGATCCAAAATGGCATGAGATAGCTACAAAACTTTGGTTCTTCATCAAAAATTATGAGAAGAGCTACACATATTTATGGAGTTTGAGGTAGCTCGAGGTAGAACCACATCCATCCACCTTTCAATGACATCTAAAGTGAAAACTAGAGTCTAAGTGACATTTGTCACATCTCATCCATGTATCTGTACCTACTTTACCAAGTGTCCTAGTTCTAACTAGAATTGTACAATCATCATGCATGTGTCCATATCATTTTGTGCATGCCTTGCATGTCACTATGGATCACTTACAATTATTGCATGTGAAATGCCGGGAGTTTCTACAAGCATATTTTTGCTATTTCTAAGTCTACAATCTATATGCAAGTTGTAATCATCAAACTAGATATGACAAACCCATATAGCTCGAGTTCTATCTAGGCCAAACTTGGCATTTGCATTTATGGAACCTATAAGACTCCTAAAAAGAGTGATGTCCACGAAGGATCTTTCATCACCTTTGTTAGGGTCTTTTACATTTTGCTCCATAGGAGTTTCTATACTCTTACAATCTAACATATTGAACTTTTTTAACATTGAAAGAGCATACTTGGATTGACATACAAAAGCTTTATCTTTAAGAAAGTCAATCTCTAATTCTAATATGTACTGAATTTTTCCAAGATCTTGCATCTTGAACTCTTTTCCAAGTGCAATCTTGGTTTCCTCAACTAACTTGATACAACTTCCTGTTAGAATGATATCATCAATATAAATAAGAAGGATGACAATATCTTTATCAAAAAACTTGACATACAAGGAAGGATCATAGTTACTAAGATTAAATCCTAGTGACTCAAGAAAGGTATTAAGTCGAGAATACCATGACCTTGGAGCTTGCTTTAGTCCATACAGACTTTTAAAGAGCAAGCAAACATTGTCTTTGTCATGGATGAACCAATAGGCTGATCCATATAAATATATTCTTCTAGATATCCATTTAAAAATGCATTAGAGACATCTAGTTGAAGAACTTGCCAATTGAAAAAACAAGCCATAGAAATTATGATTCTAATTGATACCATCTTTGCAACTGGAGCAAAAGTCTCCTCATAATCAAGTCCATAAACTTGAGCAAATTCCTTTGCACAAAGTGTAGCCTTGTACTTGTTGATTGTGCCATCTTGATTATACTTGACTCGAAAAACCCACTTGCAACTAATGGTGTGCTTGTTGGATGGAAGATCCAGAAGCTCCCATGTCTTGTTGGCCATCAAAGCATCATATTCCTCCTTCATGGCAAGAAACCATTCCTTTGAATTGAGTGCATCATATACATCCTTTGGCTCCTCATGTGAAATAAAATAAGCACAATTAGTGGAGTTGAGTTCCACTTGCTTGCCTCTATTTTCATATGTAAGCCTCCTAGGCTCAGATCTTTCTCTTTGAGACCTCCTTGGTGAAAAGATTTGAGGTGACTCCTCCTCAATTCTCGGCCCGATCTCTCCATGATAGTCTTCAAGGGTGACATGAAGATCGGTTTTTCCTCTCGGCAACTCCATTTTGAGATGGAGAATAAGCACAAGAAAACTCTGTCTTTATTCCTTCACCTTCACAATATTCATGAAACTTGTTGGAGATGTATTCGCCTCCTCCATCACATCTTAAAGCCTTAATTTTGAAAGAAAACTGTTTCTCAGCATAAGCTTTGAAGATTAGGAAGTGATCAAATACCATAGCTTTTGAAGAAAGTAGATACAACACAATGTCCATAACATCCTGGAGTATCAAAATAGACTCCATTCTCAACTTCCAAATTGAGTAATTAGAAGTATTTAGTCTTTCATTTGCTTCTAGAAGATATCCTCCTAGAGGTGCCATTAGATGAAGACTTCTTAGTTATTGGACAACAATATGTTTGAGCTTGTTCCAATCAGACTTAATGTTGTTGCTCTCTTTCACTATAGGTATTTCAAGGATGTACTACCTTCCTATGCGAAAAAACTTGCAACTGTATTTGAGATGGATCTCAAATATTCCACAAAACAAGATTATCTAGATCAGACACACGAAGTGGATTGAGGCACTTTGACAAGTTTGAATCCTACTTTTGGAACGTGTGAAATGCTTCAAAAGAAAACACTATTGATACTCAGAAGGCTCAAAGGGTGTTCAATTAATTCAAACTTAGTCTTGATCTTCATTCTTGTATAGGATGCTCAAAACAATGGACTCAGAACAAAGCAAGGTTGAATCAAATCAAAATGTGGTCACTCGGATTTTGGACCTCTCCCTACCCTCTTTAAGAACTTATAACTCTTGATAGACACATCAGATTGATTTGGTTTCAATTTCTATGGAAAGTACACATCATAAGCTTTCCATCAAGCTACAAGACCACTATCTTTGGATCTACAAGCAAGCAGATAGAAGGGACTGAAAATCTCTTATTTTCACACGTGCGGAATTCCAAAATTCCGTACTTCCACTTTTCATTAATCCAATTTGATCCAAACACACTTTAGAGAAAGGTGAGAAAAAGTGTATAACTGCTTTTTTTGCTTGATTTAGCTCTCAAATTCTTGTACAATCAAAGATGTTAGCATGCAAAGCTCAATTTGGCTCTGATACCATGAAAAAATTTCCAGAATTCACATGTCTAGGGATGATCCACAAGTATGATAGATCTAATTAAGCTTTATGATTAGCACAATAACCTGATTCTAGATTGAATAGCAAGATCTAGTACAGAAGTTATGGCTTAACCACAATCTAGCATGCTAAGAATCAGAGAATGATAGCAATGAATCATAAATGAGCAAAAGTACAAGAAATTAGTGTATGAGCATTAGCCTCAACACAAGTTAGAGAGAGAAAGAGAGAGAGAGAGATATCAAGCAAAAATGGTGTGGATCCAAAATGGCATGAGATAGCTACAAAGCTTTGGTTCTTCATCAAAAATTATGAGAAGAGCTATACATATTTATGGAGTTTGAGGTAGCTCGAGGGAGAACCACATCCATCCACCTTTCAATGACATCTAAAGTGAAAACTAGAGTCTAAGTGACATTTGTCACATCTCATGTATGTATCTCTACCTACTTTCACCAAGTGTCCTAGTTCTAAATATAATTGTACAAATCATCATGCATGTGTCCATTTCAATTTGTGCATGGCTTGCATGTCATTGAGGATCACTTACAATTATGCATGTGAAATGCCACGAGTTTCTACAAGCATATTTTTGCTATTTCTAAGTCTACAATCTATATGCAAGTTGTAATCATCAAACTAGATACGACAAATCTATATAGCTCGAGTTCTATCTAGGCCAAACTTGGCATTTGCATTTATGGAACAACATATTTGCATGGTACAATGTTTGTAGCAAGCCTAAAGTCAAGATGGATTATTTTTCAATTTCAATATTACAGTCTGCAGATTTACAAGTGTTTTTACACAGTCTGCAGAAATACATGGAGTTTGACTACAGTGTCACATTTTCATTTTCTCTTACTTCGCCGTTTTTTCTTGTCAGGAATCTTGTGTAAATCACAGTGTCACACTTTTTGCATTGTAGCGACATTGTCGTCTGTCAGGAATTTCGAGTAAATATGCAGAGTCGCATTTTTTGCTTTTTCCAAAGTGCCTCAAATGTTAAGGAAATGACTCTAGCAAAGTGTGGGGCTACCCTAAATGGGATTTAAGGACACTGTTTGGTTTTTACATTTGTAGTACAATGATGGTTCATAAGAACTTACAACAAATCTAATGGAAAAAAGATAGGAATGCAACCTAGAGTACCATATTATTGGTGCTTGCTTGAGTCCATAAAGACTCTTCTTCAAGAAACATACCTTGTCTTCTTCTCCAGCTTTGATGAAGCCCTCGGGTTGGCTCAATCCTTGTCCTTGTTGATCTTCTTGGCACCTTTGGACTTTGAGTAAGTTCCAGTTGGTCTGCACTATTAGTCATTCTATTACATAGAAAGTTTGCACATAAAATAACTTCTTCTCCCCAAAATGAAATAGGAAGGGATGCATCTAATCTCAAAGCTTTAGCACACTCACATAGTGTCCTATTCTTTCTCTCAACTACTCCATTTTGTTGTGGAGTATATGTGCAAGTAAACTCCTAATGCCATTAGTTTCACAAAACTCTTTCATCTTATTGGAGATATACTCCCCTCCGTTATCACTTCTTAATACTTTCAAACTAGTATTAAGTTGCTTTTCCACAAGAGTTTTGAACTTTACAAAGAACTCAAAAACTTCACTTTTCTTAGACAAGAGATAAACCCAAGAGTATCTTGATCTATCATCAATAAAAGTGACATACATAAGAGCTCCACCATTTGATTCATGTGAAAATGAATGAACATTCGAGTGTATAAGGCCAAGAGGAGAGTTAGATCTTGTCAAAGATCTTTTGAAAGGTACCTTATGAGATTTGGAGAGTCCACAAGCTTCACAAAGCTTGCCACACTTGGATATGGTTTTGGGAAGTCCACTTGCTAGCTCCTTTGTCACCATGGTCTCCATAGCTTTGTAGTTAAGATGGCCTAACCTTTTGTGCCATAATTCCACTTGAGTGAGCTCCTCCCTTGTTCACACTTCCAACCATCACATTAGCATCCAATTTGAATAACCTCCCTTGCTTGAAACCACTAGCAATACATTTTTCAGCTTTCAAGATAGAACATGCTCCATGCTTGAAATGTACACCTAATCCACTATCCATAAGTTGTCCTACACTCAACAAGTTCTTTGTAATTGAAGATACATAAAGAACATTGTCTAGATCTACTTTTTTAGATGATCCTAGACATAAAGGAATGGATCCAACACCTACAATCTCACATTCTTGATCACTTGCAGTGAAGATAAATCTCGTAGAATTATTGTAAGAAAGTAGATTAGAAAAGTAGTCTTTTTGGTGAGTCACGTGAGAGCTTGCCCCACTATCAATCCACCAAGTGTCTTGATTAGATGTTTGTGGTGAGGATACCATCAAAGATATATTGCCTTCTTCCTCCTCTTCCTCAGACACAAGATTGCCTTGATTGTCCTTCTCTTGGGCATTCTTCTTCTTGTAGCACTCAGATGCAAAATGTCTCTTTTTTCCACAAAAGAAACACTTTAGCTTCTTCTTGTCCTTCTTGCTCTTGCCTTTGGAACTTGATGCTCCAACTTTGCTCTCCATCTCCATGTCTTGAGTCTTCTTGGATGGAAACTTTTTCTTCTTGCCTTTCAAGGAAAAGTTAGCTTTTTCATCACCATCATTCAAAGATAAGAACTCATCCTACTTTTGATATGAAGCATTCTACTCTCCTCACTTACAAGCACACTTTGAAGTTTTTCTATACTAGGAAGTGAATCTTGAATAGCAAAGGTTTGAACAAGATTGGAACAATCATCTCCTAATCCATTCAAAATGATTTGAACTAATTCATCATCTTTGATTTTATCATCTATAGTAGACAACTCCTTATTCAAAGATTTGATCCTAAAGACATAATTTTGGGCACTTTCACTACTTTCTTTCATGCTTTGAAGGATTTGATTCCTAAGCATGAGTATCCTTGAAGTATTCTTGGATCCATAAATTGCTTTTAATGAATCCCATGCCTCTTTGGATGTGGTACAAGATGAGATTTCCTTCAAAAGTTCATTACTTACATTCATTTTTATGCAATGTAATGCAACTACACATCTCTTTTTGTACTTTGCCAATTCAACTCCTCCTTGAGGTTCTACTTTCACCTCAAGTACTATGTCATAAATATCATGAAGTACAAGCAAAGACTCCATTCGAACTATCCAAGTAGCATAATTAGTGGATGTAAGCCTTTCACTAGCTTCAAGCAAAAAACCACCCATTGATGCCATTTTTGAATGTGAAAAAGCACTAGAAACTCTTATGGTTTCTCTAAGAGATCTGAACCTATAGTCTTCTAGCAATTAGAAACCTTATAGACACAATCCTATCACTCATGAACCAATCTAGAATGATGGAAATTTAGATTCTAGTCCCAAACTTGCAAAATCACTCCTTAATCTATGATTTTTAGCGAAATCTCTCTTCAACTTCAACATGCACTCGAAAAATCAGAGAAGATCAATTAATGCACCTAATTCAAGCTTCAAATTTAATTTTTTGACTGATCCAATCCAAGAACTAATCAAGAGATTAGATTCTTTATTGAAAATGCTTGATTTTGCAATAAAAAACTCTCAAATTGAGTGTGTGAGTCAAATTGTACAAATTTTTGAATTTTCTCAGCCAAAACCGGATCTGTATGGCCTCACATGTGTGTAAAGTGTTCCTACAGCCCACAACAAGTTATGGTCCAAAAATTTTGAGAATACCTATCAAATCCAACTCGCTACCCAAAAATTAGCTAGTTTCCAAAAACTTGCTAATTTTGGCTTTGATTTGGATCAACCCTATCAATTTCAATAAAACCTCTTGTACTTGGCTCTAATACCATGTGAAAAAAGTACAAAATGGACCAAGAGTGGATTCTAATCTGATCCTCAAGAGGGATTGGATGTTAGATTTATTTGATCTATCAATCTACATAAGATTAAGATCAATCTAGATCAATTCTAGACATAAAAACCTAACAAGAACAATCATTAATGGAGGTAAATGTACTTGCTAGTTTCACACGTGTGAAACCCTATCAGAGTACGGACTCCAACATGCAAACAAAGTACACTTTGATAGAAACTCAAAACAATCAAAACAAATGTAGATAAATAGAGAGAATTACACAAAATTGCTTCCAAAATCAAGATTCATATTGATTGTGGCCAAATATGCCTCTATATATACACTTTTTGGAGCTCTAGGTACTAATCATGCATCAGATCTCACACGTGTGAGGATGCTTTGTCATCATCATGCAATTTTGACACTTGGATCAAACTTTTTATTTTGGGCATTTTTGGTCCAATTTCCTACTATATGGAGATCTGCATAGAAATCTTCTAGAAGCAAAAAATTGCCTACTTCAGCTTTTTCAACACGTGTGAGCTGTCCTCTACACAATGGATGTGACACCTATCCAAAGTATTTGGCTCATGCAATCAATAGATTGATGCCATGTGTCATATATCTAGAAAACTAGTTTTTGGCCTTTTTAGCCACTAGAACTTGAATTAAATCATATGTACAACATATATGATTATGGTACATGACAAGTACACTAATTTCACACGTGGGAACAGGCTCCACACATGTGTGTTTATCCTATATACAAGATTTTGGCCTCTACCAAGCATGATCTTTGCATTTTCACAACTGACAACAGCTCCAAGGTACTGTCCCAGACCTGCATAGAAGCCTACAAAGGTTCCCGCCAATTAGATCTTGAAAAATCTCAAAAAAACCATAAAATTTTCAAAAAACGAACCTTCCACCCTTGGAACAAAGTGTAAAAGTTTCTAAAAAAAGTGATGAAGTATCCTTTGAGGACATCACTACCTATAGAATGCTTATTGGTTCCTTGATATACTTAATCATCACTAGACCTGAGGTTAGTTTTTGTGTTGGCAAATTGAGTCAATACATGCAAAGTCCAGTAATATGTCATTGGAAAGTAGCAAAAAGGGTGTTAAGGTACATCTCGGTTACAAAAGACTTTGGCATAGTTTATGAAAGGACTAATATTTGTTTAAGAGCATATTCGGACTCAAGTTTTGTAGGTGACAAGATGGATAGAAGATCCATAAGTGCATTTGCTACGTTCTTATGTGGAGGAGCCATATCTTGGCTTTCCAAAAAGCAAGATACCATCTCTCTTTCATCAACAGGAATCCGAGTATAAAGCTATGACAACAACAACAAAGGAGGTTCTTTGGCTTAAAAGGCTTTTGGAGGAGCCATGTGATCAAAGATGAAGACATTCCATGCATATATTGTGACAATCAAGCAGCTCAACAACTTGCAAACAATCCATCTTCCATGCTCGAACAAAACACATTGAGATTTCACATCATTTTGTGAGGGAGAATGTACAAGCAAAGGAGATCAAGCTTATTCATGTTTCATCATCAGATTGCATTGCTGATATACTCACCAAGGCATTGCCTAAAGATCCATTTGTAAATTTAAGATTGGCTCTTGGAGTTATAGATAGACCTATGCTAGATTTACCAAGCTAGATTTTTGAGGAGTGTGAAAATGCAAAGATCATGCTTGGTAGAGGCCAAAATATTGTATATAGGATAAACACACATGTGTGGAGCCTGTTCCCATGTGTGAAACTAGTGTAGTTGTCATGTACCATAATCATATATGTTGTACATATGATTTAGTTCAAGTTCTAGTGGCTAAAAAGGCCAAAAACTAGTTTTCTAGATATATGACACATGGCATCAATCTATTGATTGCATGAGACAAATACTTTGGATAGGTGCCACATCCCATGTGTAGAGGACAGCTCACACGTGTTGAAAAAGCTGAAATAGGCGAGTTTTTGCTTCTAGAAGATTTCTATGAAGATCTCCATATAGTAGGAAATTGGACAAAAAATGCCCAAAATAAAAAGTTTGATTCAAGTGTTAGAATTGCATGACGATGACAAAGCATCCTCACACGTGTGAGATCTGATGCATGATCAGTACCTCGAGCTCCAAAAAGTGTATATATAGAGGCATATTTGGCCACAATCAATATGAAACATCAATCTTGATTTTGGAAGCAATTTTGTGTAATTCTCTCTATTTGTCTACATTTGTTTTGATTGTTTTGAGTTTCTATCAAAGTGTACTTTGTTTCCAGGTTGGATTCCGTACTCTTACAGGGTTTCACATGTGTGAAACCAACAAGTACATTTACCTTCATTAATGATTGTTCTTGTTAGGTTTTTACGTCTAGAATTGATCTAGATTGATCTTGATCTTATGTAGATTGATAGATCAAGTAAAGCTAACATCCAATCCCTCTTGAGGATCAGATTAGGATCCACTCTTGGTCCATTTTGAACTTTCTCCACACTAGTCGTGCGTTTTCACTTGATTTTGAATAAACAAAATCTGATGAGATTTTTGCCTCTTTTCCCTCCAAAAACATATTTGAGCTAGTTTTATGATTTTTTCGGTTTTGTGAATGGAAGCCAAGCCCTTAGATTCTATTTTGGGTCTCCACTACCCTCTCACACCTCCTCCGCTAGCTGAGAACAGTCCAAGCACAAGAAATCACACAAAACAAGCTAACTCTACTCCAAAATCCACCTAAAACACTCTAAAAATACAAAAGACAACTAAAAATGTAACTAAACTAGTGAGTGAAACCTATCCCTGACAACGACACCACTGTAGGGAAGTGTAGTTCAGTTGGTGAGCAGCCCTTCTGCCTATTCATGCTTATGGAAGTAATCTCTTTGGATTTCCATATCCATTTGTGCATTGTATTGGTTATATCTTGAAATTGTGTGTGTAGAATGATGCCTTTGTGACTTATGTATTGGATCCACACGTGTGAAATCGTTCTTCTATGGCCACTCGAAGGCTGGGGACATCCTTCAGTATTATCCTCGCTCCATAGTGATGCGGGTCAAAATACCATAATGCTTGTTCATCAGAATACCCCCCTCATCTTCCAAGGTGATGATAGAGCACCATGGAAAGAGCTCTTTTTCACAGGGTTCGGGTGTTGGCTATAAAGATATCCATGAGAGTTTGACCATGTTAATCCTGATTTTGATCTCATGGTCAAGGGTTATGAAGAATTGCCAAAAATTGGCAAATCTAGCTTGATAAAAAACCATGTAGAATAGTGTAAATTGTGTACACAAGTGGGTCCCACACATGTGAGGCCATGATGCCACGTGGAAAACTCATCCTAATGTAGGTTAGGTCAAGTCAAGAGAGTTGTTCATGTCTATTTGGTGGTCATCCCTACTTTATAGGACCTACACCTAAGTTTAAGGTGAAAATTTGACCCAACTAGCTACCTACCAAGCATAACTCTAGGAAATAGACTAGGGTTTCATTTTAGGTCAAGGAGAGTGAGTTAACTTCCTTATTACATGCTGGAAATCCACCTAACTTCAAGAAGGAAGTCGAATTTGCTATGTATTCCCTCTCTCCATAGTGAGAAAATAGAAATTTTTTGGAGCTGATTGGCAATCTCAAGCTAGTTCACTATGTACATTGAGTTTTTGTGATCCAAATGAAACCAAATCAATTTCTACTTGTTTCTTAGGTTGAAGGGTGTACTACAGCCTGTAGTACACACTTGTGGGCTCGGATTTCAATGTTTATCAATGCTTTTGATTGTTAATGCTTGTTGTTTGTCAAATTGCCAATCTAGATCAACTTTTTTGTGTCTAGTTTTTTGATAGATTGTTAAGCAAGCATCCAATCACTCTTGTGGATCTTTTGTAGATCCATTTATGGTCCTAAAGTACAGTACTTTCACATGGTATCAGATCCAAGTACAAGAGCATAAGCCATTGATCTAATGCAAATCCATTTTTAGCAAGTTTTGGTGCTAAAAACTAGTATTGAGAGGGCAAGCTAGAATCTTGATTTTGGTGAGGAGATTTGATCCCAAACTTGGTAGGGGTCCAAATATGTACTGTCCACATGTGTGGGCACCTCTGAACCTGCATTTAATGCATGGTATTCATTTGATCCAAAAAAACTCAATATGTGAGCTGTTGGTGTAATTTTTTGGTGGAGATCCTAGGATAATCTACCAAGATCATTTGCCATTGATTAGATTTGAATTTGTTTCACGGAATCTAATTAATCTAGGCTGAGTTCAAGTCCTATTAAGGTTAAAAACAGGTCTTGAAAGTACATCAAGAAGGAAGAAAGAGATTAAGTCATTTTTTTGTCCAAAAATAGCCAAAATTGGCAAGATTTGATTGTAAGTAGCTTTCACATCATCTTATATTGATTCCAACTTTGTGAGGGAGTGCTAGAACTGAGATTATAAGTCCATTTGTTGGATCAGAAATCTAATTTGAGTGAAAAACTACAAGAGAGAGACCTTAGTGAGTTTCTAGAGACAATCAAATCCATTTCTTGGCAAGATTTGTTTGAAAGTAGTTTTCACTTCATCTTATCTTCATTCCAGCTTTGTGAGGGAGTGATAGAACTGTGATTATAAGTCCATTTGTTGGATTAGAAATCAAATTTGAGTGAAACACTGCAAGTGTGAGACCTTTGTGAGTTTCAAGTCAATCAAATCTATTTCTTGTTTGTAGAAGTCACCAGTAAGATGGGATTTGCTGGAGCATACCTTCTAGAAGCTAGTGAGAGGTTGAATTCTACAAATTATGCTATTTGGAAGGTTAGAATGGAGTCACTCTTGGTGCTCCAAGACCTTTATGAGTTCTTGATTGAAGATGAAGATGAACCTCTAGGTGCACAGGAGTTAGCTAGATACAAGAAGAGATCTAGGCTTGCACTTCATTGTGTGAAGATGAATGTGAGCAATGATTTGTTGTGAGAAGTATCAGCTTGTACTAATGCTAAAGAGGCTTGGGAGTCTTTAAAATCAATCTATGATTCTAGAAACACTTCTAGAGTTCTTATGCTTAGAAATCAAATTTTGCAAAGCATGAGGAGAAGTGAGGAGAGTGCACGGGATTATGTACTCAGAATCAAGTCCATTGGAGAGAAGATTCATGATGGAGAGCTTGTACAAATTGTCCTTAATGGTCTAGTAGATGACTTTGCAAATTTGGTCCAAAGTTTTGCCATCCAAGACACTTTGCCAACTATAGAAAAATTTCACAGTGTATTAGTGGCTGAAGAGTGTAGGATGCTCCATGCAAAATCTAGGATAAGTTCCTTGTTGTTGCAGGATGGTGATGAGAAAGCCAATTTCTCATTCAAGGGCAAAAAGAAGACCAATGGAAAGAAGAAGCATCCAAAGGAGGCCAAAGAAGAGGATGATGCATCAAGCTCAAAGGACAAGTCAAAGCAGAAATGCTTCTTTTGTGGAAGGAAGGGGCATTATGCATCTGAATGCTACAAGAGGTTAAGAGCACAAGTGGAGGAGGACAAACAAGGAAACCTTGCAAAGGAGGAGGAGCAGGATGAAGTAGATGTATTCTTGATGGCATCTACATCCTCACCAACAAGCAATGGCAATTCAAGAGACAATTGGTGGATCGACAGTGGGGCTAGCTCTCACATGTCTTGTGAAAAGGAATTTTTCTCAACCTTACACTCTTTCAATGCTGCTAAAAAGTTTGTCTCTACTGTAAATGATGAAGAGTGTAGGATAGATGGTGTTGGCACCATCTCTTTGTGTCTAGAATCCTCAAAATGCATGGATCTAGAAAATGTCCTTTATGTACCATCAATCACCAAGAATATGCTTAGTGTTGGTCTACTCTTAGAAAGTGGTTTGGATGTCCACTTTAAGCATGGTGTTTGCTTCATCTTGAAGAATGATATTTGCATTGCAAAGGGATTTAAACATGGAAAATTGTTTAAGTTGGAAGCTAGTGTTGCTTTTGAAAAAATGAGTTTGGAAAAGGAGGAGATCACTCAAGAGGAGATCTTGGCAAAGTGTGATCTTGCTTGCATTGAGGAGGAGCATCAAAAGGAGGAAGATCTTGAGGATCAGCCTCAAAGCTTGAGAGTTCCAAGGGAGTCCTCAATGACAATGGCCGAGTCATCAAATTGCATGCAAATTGTCCATTCAAGTGTGCATCTTGCAAGGGTGGTGAGCATTGGAGAGTCTACTATCTTTGAGTACTTGTTAGATAGTATTAGTAGACATGGAGTGACTTGTTGCTTATCTTTAAGATCTATGGTGTTTAGTACTCTTTATGACAAGACAATGAAATTAGATGCTTTCAAATCTCCATTTGTTGTTGATAAAGCAATTTCATTGGATAACTATTTTTGTAATAGTTTGAATAGTGTCATAAAAGATGAAACATCATTTGTATTGGAAATCTTTGGGTCCACATGCTTTGAGCATGATCATTCCAATGTAAGGACCAAAGATTATCCTATTTCAATGATAGGAATAATGGTAGTGTTTTGCTCTTCAAGTAGAGATTGTAGAATCTACTTCTTTTCGACCAAAGAATTTGTCAATGGTGGAAATGTGATCTTTCAAGAGTGGAAGATTTGCAAACTTGAAGAAGTACCTTTGGATCAACACCTTATTCAATCCATTGATGGTTTGGAGTCAAGTCAAGTGGAGGAGCAAGCTCAAGACCCGAGGACTCCAAGAAGAACCTTGAGTATCAAGATGGAGCCATCTAGGCTCAATCATATGGATCAAGCAAGACAAGTTGTCTTTGGCAACATTATTTATGCACTTAATATTTTAATTGATGTATCTTCAAGTGCACAAAATGCCTTGGAATCCATGGCTTGGCATGATGTTTAGTTTTGAAGTGTGCTACATGTATATAGACACATTTATGGAACATCTTGTAAGGGATCCTCTAAGAGGTGGTGAAAGATCCTTCATGGACATCATTCTCTATTGGAGTCTCAAAAGTTCCTTGTTTGTAGCTGGATTTTTTAGACACTTCTACAAGCTTTCATTCATCTATCAAGAGAGTTGTAAATAGATCAAGCTAAATTTGAGGAGGAGCACAAGTGGGTCCCACACATGTGAGGCCATGATGCCACGTGGGAAACTCATCCTAATGTAGGTTAGGTCAAGTCAAGAGAGTTGGTCATGTCTATTTGGTGGTCATCCCTACTTTATAGGACCTACACCTAAGTTTAAGGTGAAAATTTGACCCAACTAGCTACCTACCAAGCATAACTCTAGGAAATAGACTAGGGTTTCATTTTAGGTCAAGGAGAGTGAGTTAACTTCCTTATTACATGCTGGAAATCCACCTAACTTCAAGAAGGAAGTCGAATTTGCTATGTATTCCCTCTCTCCATAGTGAGAAGATAGAAAATTTTTGGAGCTTATTGGCAATCTCAAGCTAGTTCACTATGTACATTGAGTTTTTGTGATCCAAATGAAACCAAATCAATTTCTACTTGTTTCTCAGGTTGAAGGTCGTACTACAGCCTGTAGTACACACGTGTGGGCTCGGATTACTGTGGTTGGCTCCTGAATAGAATAGTGAGCAAACTCATCAATATATTGGACACGAATTTGAGTTGATCTTCTGGTTGCGAAACTCGACTTTGTGTCGACTAATTTAGTTGTTTCTGAGTTGCAGCTTCTTCTTCTAGGTTTGATTACAGTAGAGGGTGACTACTGGAAGGAATAGAAATTGTCTTTTAATAATTCTCCACCATAAATGTTTGCAAATTGGACAGTGGATAGATATACATATAGCCTCTTTCTAGTCCTCTATACGAAGGTTTTTATGGTAAAGATTGGGGTGGCAAAGGTTCTTGATATTGTATGACAATAAAAAAACTAGTTTTTCTAAAATCTACTAGGAACGAACTCTCGCCCTCTTAAATGCAGTTGGATCTAGCTTGTTTCAGATTGGCAAAGGTTCTTTCCCACTGGTGTGAGAGTTATTAATGTTTGCGATTTTGATAGAAAAAAATTTATTTTTTCGTTACAACTTCAGCAAAATTTCACCTTAACTCTCGTAGGCTTGCCCTTAGATAAAAAATATCATTCGGAGCACAATGGACTAGCTTGTGAACGTTATTTCTGCGAGGGATCACAAATTAGACAAAAATTCCGGTTCCCTTGTAAAAACACTTAGAAAACTTGGGAACTCTTGCATGGCTTACTGATGCATTAAGAACTATAAGCTACTCAAATTGATAAAGCTTTAGCAAGAGTTGCGAAGGTTAGTTGCAACAAAAAATTCAAAATTTGGGGTCTACGAGGAGAGGTGTATAAAAGATAGGTAAGATAAGATTCGAATAAAAAGAATTCGAACGACAAGAAAGAAAACTTATAGTAACTAACTTTGAAATCATTAGTACTACAGTGATTACCAAAACTCTATCTTTTTAACAAAGTCCATGCTCCTCCGCTCTACATCACCCCACGTCATTTTTGCACCTAAGAGAACGAATGACCCGTTCTCTCCAAGAGCTAATTTCTCCAGAACTTGCAAACCCCCTCACCGTTGAGCAACCCATGCTGTTGCCTGATGTCAGTTTGTCTGAGTGAGAGGGTGAAAGTTATTATCGAAAAACCTATGTTTTATAAAACTTCTTAGTTTTGTGAAAAGTTTTACTCATAAAAAGGTATATATATGATTGTATAAAAAGTTGTGAAACATTTTATGACGCTCGTTTTTGAGAAAATTTGTAGATTCCATTCATATAGTTTGCCAATTTTCTAGAGGAGGGTTGCTGGAGGAGGGTTGCGTCGTTGTAAAAACAAACTAAAAATGAAAAGAGGACGTGGCAAGATAGTCGATTAAAAGTAGGACTGTAGGAGTAAAAGACTAAGTTAGGGCTTTTAAATTTTAAACCGCAGCTGGCAGTTGAGAGATGAAAGCCGACAAATGGGAGGAGGAACGGTTGACAGGGAGAAGGGGGGATGTCATGTGTGTGACAGACAGAGATGGAGATATTGTGTACTCCAAAATGGATGAATAAAAATATTAACAAAAGTATTATTAATATATGTGAGGATAAGTTTCATGGCTAGCTTCGATACACACAGTGCTTGTGTCAATTTTATTAGTGACTTGACTATCATCTGTTGTTGGCTTGAATGGCGGTTTGCCAAAATCTGGCATGATGTTTTTATGTGACACAATTCTGTAGATCTGCTTTATGAAGTGGGCCACTGACATCAAGGAAGATTAGTCTTGGAAGTTGTTCTTGGAGGAATTGCAAGGCCTTTCTCAAGACAATTCAACCTAACGCGTATGGCAATGCGGCTGATTACATCGCATATTGTCGATTCTAGGAATTGTGAGAGTTTAAAAAATGGAGTGATACCATCAGAAAAAAAATATTATGGACACTTCAGCATAGCAATGTATCGTGGAACTGCATATGGTCTGAGTTCAGCTCCTGGGACGTCTGGCAGCTGGGGTAAACCTTTCCTAGCAAAGAACAACTATTGGCAGAGTGAATTTTACAGGCAACGGAATGCTAGAAATGGTCAAGCGAAAGCAGCTCCCTCGGATGGGGCAGCAAGTCCTCTTAAGCTCCAGGTGCAGCATACGCACACCAAAAGTCTTTTCATGACTATTAATCCCGTGCGCTTTATCACACGAGCAACAACTTATTTCGGTTTATCATTCGTTATTAAAACTTTCAACGCTGTTAGGTCTTCTTTTCTAGTTGCACTTCATGATGGAAGTCGGTCACCATCTCCTTCTTGCCACTGGAAGAGAATATCGTTTTCTTGTTGTTGATAATCAGTCTTCATTGAGGTAGTTGTTGAGGAGATCTACCAGCAACTTTGTTTTAGGTGGAGCCTGGAAAATATAGCTCACCGTTGGAAGAACATCTTCTAGTTTGCCTGATGCTGTATGCTGGAATTGCTCCAGCAACAGTCAACCAACGGAAGAGGGTCTTCAAAAACCGCCTCACCTGAATGAAGAATAATTTCAGCCACTGTGTCGGGCTGAAACACCCTCCCCATGTTTATAGCTGGATGAGTTTAGGATTTTTGCAAGTATCATTTCGTTTTAGGATCTCTAATGGTCATTGGACAACTTATGATCGATTCTAGGAGTGTGTTTGTAGGGGATGCTTAGCACTGTTCCTGGTTAAGATCTGCACATCAGCATCATTTTAGTTGTATGGTGTTTTTTGCTATCAACATTATACTGTTATTAATGCCATACTTTGTGTGTTTAGAACTTAGTATCATGGCACTTTCCTGGGTTATCTGTCATCCGTGGCTGCCTGTTTTTGTTCTCTCTCTCTCTCTCTCTCTCTCTCTCTCAACTGACTATCTCTCTCGGGTTTTTGAAAGCATTCATGTGAATCCAATTTCAAACACATCAGCTGCAGAACAAAACCTAACAAATTTTCATTCCAAAAGTTTAGTGTTTTTGTTATGGCCATATCGAGCTCAGAGGATTTGGAATAGTCCTGATATGGTTGACCAGCTCTCTAGTATTCGAGATTGTTGGTTACGCCTCGATTGAATTCCATGTCAAGGCCAGTTTGTAACTAATACTTGAGAGGACCAAAACACTCCTAGTGAGACGTGGAGCAGTGCATGGCGTATGATTGTCATATGCATGAGGATAGCATGAGATATGCGACCTAAGATTAGATGAACTTCATGGGTGCATGCACATGCTTCTTACCCCTATGTATACGGGTGTAGGCACGCTCATCTGTCAGGATTCTGAAGTCGGATGAGCTTGTGAGGCTTGTTGGTAGAGCGCAGTTATGGCAGGGTATGCAGCAACCGAATCCATCGTTGATGGCCGTGAGGCTAGAACGTGATCGGAGGTCTTTCTTTGCAGCTGTGGGCATCAGCCTTCCCAGCGATGGCAGCCATTTGTGATCCAACAATGGCAGCAGTGAAAGGGGAGGCAACAAATATGTTTTTTGGCCAACGATGGCTGCCGTGGAAGAGGAGGCCAAATGGGTTGGAGGCTGTAACGGCTGTGGGGAATTGTTAAATGACTTTCACCTTGAAACCTTGTTTGGGTTTGAAGGGCCTTTAGGTTGCATGGAGGCCTTGTGGGAGCATGTCTATTTTTTTTGCCAAGAAACTTCAATTTACAAAGACGGGTGCATTTTCCTTCAACTCTCAACCTATGAAAAAGGTGATTTGGAGCGCTATGTCCAGATTCTTGAATTATAATCTAATATGTTGGTGACTTTAATTGAGGAGACTTTGGGCTCATTGTGGATTTCACGTTATGTGCAAATAAACAATTACCCAATTTTCTCTTTTTAGTAAGTAGATTTGTAGCCATTGATAAACACATTGGACTTTTCAATTGCTAACCGTTGCAATGTAATGATTGCTTGAAGCATATAATGTTAATATTAATACTCATTTGATGTAAAAAATTTGGGCCTATATTTCTTGCAGAAGATATGAGACCAGTTTGTTTTTGACAAGTCTATGAACAAACTTCAAAGATACTTTCTAGGCTGGGCATAGATAAATACACGGGCTTAACAATTTCATATGGATTGAGTATCCTACATTGATGAATTTCCCAAGAGCACTAGTAGGATAAAAAATGATGCTCAAGAAAAGTGTATTAATATTTCTGCACATATCATTGGAACTGTTGAAATATAATGCCTATTTTTTACCCCTAGGGGCTAGGCACTTGCATGCACATATTTTTAGGTTTTAAGTTTATCATGGAGGCAACTTGTTTGTGAAATCTTCAAAGAGCTACTTTTTATACATTGGATATGTAGTAGAAGAGGACAAGATTGTTGTTCAAATTTTCAACTAAACAATATCTAAATTTGGATTTTTTTCAAACTTGAAAAAGTATGTGAATGTTGCCAGATCAATTCCATACTTGCTCTTGAACATGTCTTGCATTACCATTGAATCTTAATGCAAAGTGCAAACATACGAGGGAAGACTATGTAGCAGAATACTTTTGTTTCAATTTTCACACGAGGAAAAAAAGTACGAAGGGAGTTTAAGATCTATCGTTAGTGCTTGTGACCAATTTGGTCTTTATGGTCTCCTTTTTGAAATCCTATTGGAAGTTAATTTCTTCTCATGCTACCGAATAATACTTGAAGTGAGGCTCATCCTCCAAAGTTTTCTTCTTCCATTTTGCTTATTTCAAAGTTGTACGGAAAATAGCATAGGTAGCTCTATATTACGTTTTGGATCAATCATTAATTTGCAGATTTGCACATTTTTTGACCCATGTCAGAAGTGTTGCAGGACAAGGTGTCAATTCAAAAGCTATCCGAGGAGCTAAGTGTTGCATCTCCTTTGGAAATTCTGAATCATGCTCTATCTATGTTTGGGAAGGATATTGCAATTGCTTTTAGGTAAGGTTTGTTGAAGATTTATGTTGTTTTATCTTTCGTTTTACATATACAATACAACTTACTTGATGATTGGATCTGTTTCCCTAGGGACTCAATTACTTGATTCATTTCTTTTGAAAGTTTTGAAGTGTAGCTTCTCGTTGAAAACTCAGATACTAAAACTCTCAACCAAGCCCTTTGCTAAATTCTTACCACGACTTTTTGCAAGAGAAGTGTACTTTGATTACATTAACAAATAGCACGATCTATTCATGATCAATCGCACTCACATTAGAACATGCAGAGCACACTCAATGGATGATAGCAAGGTAAAAAAACGCTACTATTGAGTGCACTGAGTTTGAGAGTATATAAGATGAGGGAGAAATGAAATTTTTTTCCCTCATTGA
The DNA here is from genome assembly GCA_029204225.1 of Diphasiastrum complanatum. Lineage (NCBI taxonomy): Eukaryota > Viridiplantae > Streptophyta > Lycopodiopsida > Lycopodiales > Lycopodiaceae > Diphasiastrum > Diphasiastrum complanatum. The sequence continues at coordinate 6,987 of MU834224.1, read as the reverse complement.
CAATGTCTTTCTTGTCACCAACTAAATAAATGAAACATTATCTAGTTAATCATACATTGTTTATTGATCCTTAACTAACCCTAATTACTTCAACTGCCTTGTGGTCATGGGTCTTCAAGGAGGTTTTTGAGGCTTGTGCTTGTGTTTTTCAAGACTACCACTGAAGCAGTAGCCTTGAAATTGATCAATACTATATATAAATAATGTTTCTCTCTAGTTAAGGTCTCGGTGAACAGATTGGCTATCATGTCCTTCGATGCATAATATATTAAGCATATCTCTCTGGTTTCTATTCATTCTCTTACAAAGTGATACCTATGATGTATATGTATTATCTTCTTGTAGAATAAGCCATATCTGGTCAAAATGGTAAAAAATATAGTCGGTTGGTTATCACAATAGTTCTTTAAGTCCTTTCCATAGGGTACTCGAGTTCCTCCAAAAGCTTGCTGATTTATATGCACTCTCTTGTTTTGTCCAACAATGACATATGTTCAGCTTCAATTGTGGAAAGTTCAATTGTTACCTATTTTCTAGTGTTCCAACTTATAGATTATTTTAGAAGTAGAAATAAATACTTACTCATCAATTTTCTTGTATCTAGATCACCTGCCTACTCTACATCAAACACTATAAACATACTAATGGCATGTTCATTTGTTGTTGTTGTCGCTGTTGCTGCTACTACTCTCTCTCTCTCTCTCTCTCTCTCTCTCTCTCTCTCTCTCTCCACCATGACATGATATTTGACTTATCACTCGGTTCAGGGCATGCTTTATTTTATTATTGTATTGTTGTATCAACAATACTATTTTTAGTTTATGCAAAGATTATCTTAAATGATTAGAATCTAGATCTTTGATTGATTTTGTCTAGTATATTCTGATTTTTTGTCTTGGAATTATACTTATGCTCCAATACAATCTATCACACTTTAGACGTACAATTTTGTCTTATATGCCTTTGGCATTCACAAACATTAATCTCTCTCTCTCTCTCTCTCTCTCTCTCTCTCTCTCTCTCTCTCTCTCTCTCGTTATGGCGCCTCCTCGCTCCACTGCTGCCGCCCGTTGTCCATCGCGCTCTCCTCCTACCCTTGCTACCACCTCCCACCTCCCCCTCGTTGATCACACCCCCCACCCCTCTCCCACCGCCCCCTGCTGCTGCCTCCCCTACCTCCACTCCCATCGATGTAGCTGCTCCCCCTGCTGCCGCCTCCCCTACTTCCACCTCCATCGCTGTAGCTACTCCCCCTGCTGCCGCCTCCCCTACCTCCACCTCCATAGTAGCAGCAGCTGTTGCTCCCCTTGTTGCCGCCTTCCCTACCTCCACCTCCATAGCAGCAGATGCCTTGCCCCCTGCTGCCGCCTCCCCTACACCCCCCCCCCCGCTGTCATCTCCCCCACCCCCGCTCTCCCTGCTGCAGTAGTGCCGCCCCCTGCTGTCACCTCCCCTACACTCCCCTCCCTCGTTGCATCTGAGCCCCCCCCATCCCCCCCCCCCCCCCCCCCCCCTGTTGATTGCCCTCCCTCTCGTTGACCTCGATGTTGGCATCAGTGTTGGCACCACCTCAACCCTACCTGCAGTTTTGGATCCCATTCTTCCTACTCCGACCATTGCTAGCTCACAAACTACAGCTAGCATCCCGTATACACCCTCCAAATCAAATGAATTGTTCTCTTCTTGGCAGATTGATCAAATCAGGGCCGATTTCCAGACTTTATGGCAAGAAAACGTCCTTGATTCTCGAGAACAACATTCTGCAGTCCAAAGTTGCATCACATCCATCGGGACCAAACAGGCTGCAGCTTCGGCATCTACCACCAATATGATACGAGAACTAGAGACAAAGATGGAAAAGCAGCAAGAAGAGGCCCTTTCTTGGGCATCAGTTTTGAAAAAAGGCACCAAACCAAGCGCTTCTATCTCTTCGGTTATCTCAGCCGCCATCTCGGAAGAGAAAACACGACACCAAAAAGCGAACAACATTAGGGTTCATGGGATCCCGGATACACAGGATGCCTTGGCTTTGATGACCTAGAGAGAGTTATCTCACAGTGTGGTGGAGCTGGTTGTAGACTTGGTCATATCTTGATTGCAAACGCTTTCTTGACACCACTCTTGGGCGCAGGACAGATGGGTTAGATACCGCATGGAGGACCACCAGAGATGCAACCACACTCATCATCCGCTTCACTTCCCTCGCGAGTCGTCGAGATGCTTTGCGGTGCAGAGCTAAGCTACGTGGTACCACTATCTACATGGATGACGACCTCACGTATATCCAGGTAGAGGAGAGGTGCAAGGCCTTTCAGTTAGCCCGTGAGTCTGGTAGATGAGTCATTTATCGGGACGAGTGCGCTTTCTTTACAATGCTCCTAGCAGCTCCCAGTGCCAGGGGTTTGGGGTGCTCGGGGTTGGGAGCACCCCGGGGCCCCATCCACACCACCTTCGGATTGGAGTGTGGAATTGTGCCGGCATACATTCATCTTCCACGGCAGGGGACTTGGTTGACTTTATCACAGGCAGAGATATGTTACCAGAGACAGACAGACGATACATACAGATTGCACTATCCTCCTCACAACATCTCCATGGTCAAGGCTACAGATTATCGTGGTTCTCTCAAACATTTCACCTCTTATGTGAGTCATTTGGTTTCTGCACAGAGCTTCCCTCAGGCACCCACCAGTATATTAGACGATTCCTCTATTGTGCGTATCTAGAGCGGACTTGGCATAACCAGATAGGGGTTAAGCCAACTTTCTATCGGACACATTGCTTGGAGCTGAATGCATCTGGGACCCCGATCATGCCACGCTACTTGGAGTCGGGACTATTACATTGCCTTAGATTCACACTGGGACAGCTCACGGTGTCTTCTCATCAGCTAGCTATTGAGATGGGGAGGTTCCTTGATATTCTCAGAGAGGAGCGGATTTGCCAGTTATGCTCTCTAGGTGAGGTGGAGTCTGAGGAGCACTTTATCTTCAGATGTCCAGTATACTATGAGATCAGAGGGCGATATCATTGCCTATTTCGAGAGATGCGTACCACTCTACGCTCCCTCATAGCCTATGAGGACCCACGATGTGTCGCTCTGTTGGTACGCGAGATGTTCATATTATGGAGAGATGTATACGGGACACCCCAACATTCTTCCTTCCAAGAATATCCCATATACACTAAATCAACTGAACTTTCGTCATCTTGGCAGATCAATCAAATCAAGACAGATTTCTAGATTTTGAGGCAAGAAATCTCATAGCTGAAAGGAATGGTAACCTCTTTGATCAATGAGAAGAACATGTTGCGGTCTAAAGTAGCATCACTAGAGCAATCAATCGGGACCAGGTAGTTGCAGTTTCAGAATCCACTACCACTATGATACGGGAACTAGAAACCAAGATCGAGAAGCAAAAAGAAGAGGCCCTTTCTTGGGCATCAGTTTTGAAGAAAGGCACCAAACCAAGCGCCCCCATCTCCTCGGTTATTTCAGCCACCATTTCAGAAGAGAAATCTTGAGACCAAAAAGCCCACAACGTTAGGGTTTGTGGGATCCCGGATACACAGGATGCCTTGGCTGAAGCCAAACGTTTCCTCGACACCACACTAGGGCACAGGGCCGATGGACTAGATACCGCATGCACTTATTATCCGTGTCACTTCCCTGGAGAGCCGCAGAGATGCTTTGCAGTGCAGAGCTAAGCTACGTGCTACCACTATCTATATGGATGACGACCTCACATATATCTAGGTGGAGGAGAGGCGTAAGGCCTTTCAGATAGCCCGTGAGTCTGGTAGACGAGTTATTTATCGGGATGGATGCGTGCACTTTTTTGATAGCGCTCCTAGCAGCTCTCAATGCTAGGGATTTGGGGTCCCCGGGTTTGGGAGTGCCCCAAGGCCCCATCCACACCATCTCTAGATTGGAGTATGGAATTGTGATGGTAAACACTCATCGTCCACAGCCGGAGACCTGATTGATTTCATCACTAGCAGAGATTTATAACTTTTCATGGAGACTCACCAAGGCAGGAGAGAGGACTACCTACTTTCCCAGGATACAGATGGGATTCCGTGTACAAACTTGAGACTAGATCAGGTAGTGGTCATGGATCCGGAGGTGTTGCATGCCTTTACAGGGAGTCTCTTCACCCGAGCATCGACGTCATCGGAGATGACGAGCATGCCCGTGATATTTGGATTTGTATTGTTGGATAGAATATTGGTTTGGACAGGGACATCGTTGTGGCGGCATGCTATTTTCTTCCAGAGTCTTCAGCTTTTGTTGAGGGCATAGGTTCACCCCATCTTGATCTATCATTGGGTATTGTCAGATTCTCAGAGCGGGGGCATATTTTCCTCACCGGGGATTTTAATGCCCGAACCTCCTCACGACAGTCAGAGTTTTATGACATCGCCGACCAATTGCGCGTTCATGCCCGCGACAGTGATGAGATGGGAGTTACCAGGATTTCAAATGACAACTTGGGATCTATTACCCCGAATGGTGAGCATTTATTGCAGTTTGGAGAGGCCCATGAGCAAGGTTGCATCGAACCGCGAACCGCGGTTTGAACCATTGAATCGAACGGACCCGATTCGAACTATTCGAATCGTTCGAACCCTCTGCTACCAAAAAGCCCGAATCCCGGTTCTGTTCGTGCGAGAGAGAGAGAGAGAGAGAGAGAGAGAGAGAGAGAGAGAGAGAGAGAGAGAGAGAGAGAGAGAGAGAGAGAGAGAGAGAGAGATTAACGACACATAGCGCCTCTTGCCAAAGCAAGACCAAACCTTTTGAAACCTTTATTCATAACCCAACAAGGTAAAACATGGTTAAAAGCATACAATACTTCAAAGAAAAGCACCGTAGACATCTAGCTGGTACCTGCCACCATTCCACCACACAAAACCGCACAAGTTAGCACAGTGAGGAAGACAGGTGTCAACGCTGAATGTCAGTTGTTATCCATGTCCAAAATAAGTTTAGCAGCTTAACAGCTTCAAGATATTTTTTGAAAAAAGTTAGTCCAATCTTCCCTACGTAAAACGTGATAAATAGCGATAGGCTTTCCCATATCCTTACCGTATCAGGGCCTTCCGCCATTTTGATCAGTTTTATGGTACTAATCCGTATCAAAAAAAAAAAAAAAAAAAACCTTACATAAGGCATATGTGTTTGAAAAATAACTGTGCTATATAGGTTGCAATTAGCAAACGAGAGATAGTGTGGATCAGTACTCAGATAAGGGGCAAATCCATGCCATACCGCTACTTGAACCCATAATAGGTAAAGTACCATTTTCGAAACCCTTGAGCATATCCATGCTTTCCAAGAGTACGCTAGCTACCACCCTGTTTTATTAGTTTTTAATACCGATCATGTCTTACGAACTTACCACAATACCTGTGTTTATTTACATTTAGCCAAGTATCTTACCCTTAGCATTTGCAATAGGATCAAGGCAAATCCATGCCGTTCCAATTCCTACAAGTGCGGCGATCCCTTGCACAATTCCATGTGCCTTAAGGGTGCATAGGTTCTCAATACTTGTATTATAAGTTATAACCTTTACACACGTGAAGAATTGCAGAAGCATTATAAGCAAAGCCAAGTTTTTCGAGGTATATGTTTTTTCCAAGCAATCGAAACTTGAACAAGCAGTCTACTTCTTTTTGGTAGTGAGTATTTATACTTTATATATATATATATACATTCTACTGAATCTTTCTTGTTCTAGCTCCATTGAAAATCCTTGACTTTTGCTATTCATTTATAATGAAGAGTTTTTCCTTTTGTAAACTTGAAGGCAAACATGATCAGTTTATTCATAACAGTCTTAAGACCATCCGGTCTATCCAAGGGTATGTTTTCGTAGCATTTGGAGATGTCCGTGGCTTTAATGCAGTAAATGTCCTTGGGTATATCACATTGCCAAAGTAAAGTTGTATCCCCATTTAGGTAGCTCTTGTATGTTTTTGCCTCAAGGCCTGCTCCTTCCATGATGAAAGGATGCAGCATGCTTAAAACCCCTGTTAGGAATTCAGCGAGTCCAAAAAAATAGCACTCGTGGGTGCTTGTGATCCATCTAAAAGAATTTCTCCATTGCAAGCTTTCTGACAAGATGAATGCAAATAAAGCAATCCTGAAACCAACTCGAGGACTAAACCATGAAAAAAAGCTATGAATCCACGTAAGGTAAAGGTTTGATACTATCCCGACCAAAGGATAGTCGGATTTACACCACAAGGATGCATAGAAGAGATTAACGACACATAGCTCCTCTTGCCAAAGCAAGACCAAACCTTTTGAAACCTTTATTCATAACCCAACAAGGTAAAACATAGCTGAAAGCATACAGTACTTCAAAGAAAAGCACCGTAAAGCGAAACAAATTTCAAGACATCCAGCTGGTACTTGCCACCATCCCACCACACAAAACTGCACAAGTTAGCACAGTGAGGAAGACAGGTGTCAACGTTGAATGTCAGTTGTTATCCATGTCCAAAATTAGTTTAGCAGCTTAACAACTTTAAAATATTTTTTGAAAAAAGTTAGTCCAATCTTTCCTACGTAAAACGTGATAAATAGCGAGAGGCTTTCCCATATCCTTATCGTATCAGGGCCTTCCGCCATTTTGATCAGTTTTATGGTACTAATCCGTATCAAAAAAAAAAAAAAAAAAAACCTTACATAAGGCATATGTGTTTGAAAAATAACTGTGCTATATAGGTTGCAATTAGCAAACGAGAGATAGCGTGGATCAGTACTCAGATAAGGGGCAAATCCGTGCCATACTACTATTTGAACCCATAATAGGTAAAGTACCATTTTCGAAACCCTTGAGCATATCCATGCTTTCCAAGAGCACACCAGCTACCACCCTGGTTTATTAGTTTTTAATACCGATCATGTCTTACGAACTTACCACAATACTTGTGTTTATTTATATTTAGCCAAGTATCTTACCCTTATCATTTGCAATA